>JARYGA010044610.1:0-69037 GCA_030545235.1 Helianthus tuberosus
GACATTATGGCGAATTAGAAATAATGTGATTTTCAACGGCAAAACGACACACGTTTCGAGGGCGGTTGGTGACATTAAGGCACTTTTGTTTCTTTGGGTTAAAGCACGAGCTGGAAAAACGGATCTAGATTGGAAAGAATGGGGCGAATTTAGAAGTTTCAAATGATGTTTATGTATTAAGCTTTCTGTTATTTTTGTTTTTTTGTTTTTTGTTGATGTACTGGTAACTATGCCTTAGCATCTTGCTATGGTTTGGTTGCTTTCTTTCTATTTATAAAATCGCCTCTTTTCAAAAAAAAATATATATAAACACGTGTAATCAACCAAATGATGTAAAAAAGTTGTATCGTATATTCATTATATACACAAAAACAATGTTACAATAAAAAGCAAATTTACTTTAGTAATATCTTATATTCAATGTGTGACTAAACTATAAAGGTGTTATTATACTTCTTGTATGATTAAATTAAGATCTCTAGTTCTTGTATGATTAAATTAAGATCGTACTGGGTTTTCAGGCGGCGGGTTTTCTTCGGAACTGAAGATGGTTGGCATGGACCACTCAGTGTTGTCTACGATCGCAGGTGTATGGAGTTGCCTTTTGCCATTGGATTACCTCGAGTAGCCAGACTTTTATCATTGACTGTTAAAAAAAAGTGAAGTTACTATTCATTCAAACTTGCAAATGTTATTATTAGAATAGAATAGAATGTATGAGATAAATTATTAGAATAGAATAGAATGTATGAGATAAGAGGATGGAAACCGGGAGTTTGTCGAAAGAGTATTTAAAAAGTATGTCAAGTATAGTAAATAGCAACCATCAAGCCTTTTTTTTATGTTGTAAGTGGAAGTTTTATTCATTTTAACACCAAGATAAATAATCTTTTAAATATCAAGATGCCTAACCTTTTAATTTTGTTATTATGTAACTGGCACTGACTATACATCATAACCATCTAACATATAAATTTAAGTAAAGTATAATTTTTTTTTCCTGTGATTTACACCCTTTCTCACATACACACCCTATTTAGAAAAAAAAATTATCATTCTAGTTTTTGCGGTTGCCAATTAGAATCAATAATGTCCTTGTTCACAAAATTTGTTGATCAACACTTAGTTGGCCAGGGCAATATTGTCTTTTCAAGTTGATCATTAAGGGTATACTTGTCTTTTGCCATATGATTATTATTATCCATCCATAATTTAGCAAAAATGGTTCGTAAGTGATTTTTATTATTCATTTTTCGTACATATTTGACCCCTCAACTTTCATTTGTATACACATCAATCCCTTTAGTTTTTATTTTTAACCTCTTCAATTTTCATCTTTTACAAATTTGTCATTTTACGTTTCGGTCTAAATCTTGCGAGTAAACATGTTGCAACGTGCATGTGTTGTGCAACATTTTTACGTCTATATTTTGGTGGTTTAACGGCCCCGTGAAGTAATGTAAATTACACTTGTTGCCATGTATAGTTTGTATAATAATTCGAGTCGTTTTACCATTGGTTTTGTATATTATAGTGTCTTGTGTGTTTTGTAGGGTTATGTAAGTAAAAACGAGCTAAAACGTTAAATAAATAAGCACACAAGAGAAGGGTTGGGCTTAGTAAAGGATTCTCATAGAATGGAAATGGATATTTAAGAAGATGAGATGATAGCGAATTGAATTACAAACACGTAGGCGAAAATGGTGAAGAAAACAAAGTTGAAACGAAGAAGTTAGGACGGACACGTTTTTCTCAGTACAGATGCTCGTCATGCCGAGCGGCGATGAAACTTGATCATGCCCGCGCGACACGAGGATGAGTCTGTTCAACGAGAAAAAAACTTCAGTTTTGATTCTATTTAATCCCACAATAAACCCTAATCATAACACTGACAACCCTATACAAACCAGGAAGCTGAAAACAAAGATTTTAAAGATCAAGAGAGCTCGGGAGTGAAGAATTGAAGCGTGGGATCGAATCTTTCAGGTGTTAAGCATCTTATTACTTGGTTCTTTCATTTATATTCTTTTTACCATGTTTGCTAAACTCTTGAAGATGATTGTCCTTGATTTCATGACAATGTTAAGCTTATTTTATTATCACTATCTAGGTCATATGATGAATACGCTTGTTTGATCTTGTTTTTATTCGATATTGGACATGAATTATGGATTTGATTAATAATGTTTATAACTTTGGTTTCAGTGTTCTATGTATATGCATACTTAATTTTGTTTAAACCATTATTATATGTTTCACTTGCATTCTTGTGGATGTCTTCTATGTCTGAATGCTTGTTAGGTGGTAGACTGTGTGTTAGCGACTAGTTTACGGTTAATAGTATACGATTTCCCGTAGAAACTGAGATTAGGGTTTGAATAGTAATAAGTGTTCTACCAATCTCAATAGTCGTGAGGTGATAGGTTATTGGCTAGTCTCGAGTGATTAGGTTTCTAGGTTAGATTCTTCGTGAGATGATCCCCTAGTTCACGGTCTCTGTCTGCTACCTGAGTTAGATTATAAACCATAGTTTCCCTAGATTTTCGTTTCGTGAGGTGGAGGGTCTAAGGGTGCTTTGTTATCACACTAGGAAAGTCTATGAAGGAGTCCTTTAAACCGGTAGTTAAACAGCCTAGTAGGTTGCCATAAGTGTCTTCTCGAGAAGGGTCGAGGTACCTGTTCGGTTATCCTTTAGGTTTAGTATATGAAGATCCCGGTTTCCACAATAGTTCCAAAACCGATAGAATATGTCTTGCAAGTGTAGGATTTAGACCTAGGTAGTATGTTTTCGATCATCGGATCACATCTTCCGTTTAGTTGGCGTGTCAAGTTAGTTCTAGTTTATTCAGTTATTTTAGTACTTCATTAGAAAACCCCCCAATCAACAAAACAAATTAAGTCATGCCAGTCTAGTATTAGTAGTCGAGTCTAGTAAACGTATTTAGAGAGTCTCGTGGGTTCGATACTCGAACTTACTTAAGTCATCCTATATTGACTGGTATACTTATTGATTGTGTGTGGTCTAGGTTGTAGGGAGTCTTAGTTTATAAATTTAAAACTTAGAGTGTCTAGTTTAGTGTTAAAATTAATAAGTTTAATTAGATCACTTTAAGCACATCAACCGGTTACAACTTGATGGTCCTAAGCTGACTTAGTTATTCTTTTCTATGTCTCACATTTTGGTCTAATTTTTATGAGTTAACACGTCGTAATGCGCGTCCATGATTCAACGTTTTTACACGTCTACTTTTTATTTGGTTTACCGTCCTGCCAAAAAGCACGAGTCCTAAAATACTAGTTATTATTTATTTAAAACCCATATATCATTCAGATCTTCATGCCTTCTTTACCAAATCTCACCATATCATCTTCATCACAACCATCTTATCTTCATCACACCTACAGCTATCTCTGATCACACAAACAAATACGAACTTGCAACTAATCACACACCAACGTTTTCAGGTCTAATCAGACACCAACGTTTTCAGATCTCTTCCATTTAGGGTTTAATCAAAGTCAAACATATAAATCAAGCAGTTGAAGAAGAAGAAGAAATTAAATAAGTTGTAGTGTCCTCCATTTGGCGTTTTCAGGTCTCGATTTGGGGTTTAATCAAAGTCAAACGTTTTCAGATATCAAAAGAGTGTAAAGTTTGGTTTTACCTATTTAATTGGGTGTATGAGGAGTGTTGCTTAAAAATTGCATTACGAGAAGTTGGGCCAGTTAATAGTGTGGAAACAAAGAATGATAAGAACAAAGGAGACAAAAAGGCGATGCATATACAACATGTTGTCAAGCTTCTATTTCATGAGCTCGAAAAGAGATCGGTGTTGATAGAATCACCTAATCTCAAACTTCTTGCATTATCCTTGTATTATGATTTGGTACATATATTGTCATTAGGCAAAAGTGAAAGTATGGTACTATTGTGACGCTTAACATTGCTATATTTAGAGAAATGGTATTATGGTTAGCTAGTTAGTAGAAAAACACAATGAGTTAAAAAACCAAAGTGAGAATGAACTAAAGTAAAAAGGGTTGAAAGAACTGAATCTTATTAGCTAACTTTTTTAGAGTACTGGCGTTGATAAGGTGTGCTTTGTGCTAAGGACCTATTTCGAAAATGGTCTTCTCATGTAAGGCACGTAGAGCTATTTAACGGAACAACGACATCAATAAACAGATGCAAGGAACTTTAGATGAAAATTTTACACAGGGACAATTTTTGTAATTAACTCAAATATATATAAAAAGCGAGAAGTAGCTTTGTTCTAAGTTTTTGTGTTTGATAATTTAATTTTTAAGGGTTACTTACAAGCATAAAAATATATGTATAAGGATTAAGGAATATTGTAGAAAATTTGCAAAACGCTACTCATTTTCTTCTAGTAAATGAATCTTTCTGATGTTTTAACCCAAAATTAAACTTTATGTAATTGTCAATTAACCATTAATACAAGATAAATGTGACGTTTATTTCTTCACAATATTAGTGTCACGGAGGCAAGACATAAAAAAGTAGGACGGGAAATTACATATTTAAAGGTTGAGAAACTAGCTCTTTAATTTAATAAATTGTTAAAAATACATCAACGAAGAAAAGTAAAGGTTCAGAAACTAGCTCTTTAATTTAATAAATTGTTACAAATACATCAACGAAGAAAAGGAATAGTAGAACAAAGTTAATGGTGGGTGTCCAAGAATATAAATTTTGGAAAATAAGCCACTTTATCACCCCAATTATTAAAAAGGTAAATGCTTTTCTTGGAAGATATATAAAGTATAGTGCAAAGAAAATTTTCATCGAACCCACATTTCTGAGCCTGTTATCCCCGCTATATTGAGCATAGCCGAGTTATCATCTAGTTGTTTAAGTTAGAAGATGTAAAGATTGACTCATTTCGAGATCTTGCATATTAAATCAAGCTTAGATCAAATATAGTCTTTGAAACTCGAGCCTGACCTGTTTATTATACATTAACTATTATATATATATATATATATATATATATATATATATATACACACACCATGTTATATATTAATTAGTTTTTTTTGTTATTATTACTCGTATATGATCATTCTTAAAATGAAATCATATACGAGTTTTTAGGACCCGCGCGTTACGATAGGACTGTTAAACCGCATAAAAAATAGTCGTAAAACATTGAACTACGCACGTGCTTTGCATAGTGTAAACTTACAAAGTTTAGACTAAAACGTAAAACATCGTAGAAAAGAATAAGTAAGTCGAAACAATAATTAAGGTGTTGTTTGTTTTTTCATAGGTAAAATGTCTACAGTCTGCGAACCACATCTGCAGACATCTGCGAACCACATCTGCAAACATCTGCAGCAGAACAGGTGGACCAAACCTCTGTTGTCTGCAAGAAGAAAACTGTTTGTTTTTTAACTACTGCTCAAATCACTTTTAGCTGGACAAATTGAAGCTAGCAACAACGAAAAATTTAATACCAAGATTTGTTGACTTATAATTTCAGCCAACGTTGAGCATTTCTTTAAAATCTTTCAGAATATAACAACTGTTAGTTAAATTTAGAACATACTCAACAAATTTCTAATAAATGTTTAGAAAATCTTGACATCAAACAGGTAGTGAGACAATGTTGCAGTGGGATCTGAAAAGTAGAATGCTTATGCTCAAAATTCCTTATACATACCTCCCTCACCATCTTGTTCATCATTTCAAATTGCGTCCTAAAGGGAGGGTGGCGGTGGGAAGGTAGCTGTGGAGGGAGGACGATAGTCGGAAGGTGGCGGAGAGGTCGCCGGCGGGGAGGGATGGTGGAGGTCGACGACCGCTATGGAGGTGGTGGCGCTGTGTAGGTAGCAGAGGTGGGAGGATGAGAAGGGTGGAGGAGAAGAAGTTGGTGTAGTGTTTATGTCTGATGCAAAAAAGAAAGGAAAAGGAGGTAAGAAGAGGTGAGAAGACCCATTCTCACATCTGCACCAAAAAGAGGTCCCGCAAACCTTTTTTAATGTAATGTCTTCTGAATATCAAACACTCTGCAGACCTAAACGTCTGTACATGGTCTGCACGGCGCAGACAAAAGAGGACAGAAAGAGCTTTTTGTAAAAAAAAACAAACACCTCCTAAGAAACCGCGTAAAAAATTGACGACGAAACAATGGTAAGAATAACCAATTTTTTACATGTTTAAATAAGTTAACTGCGCAATTAAAAAAGCACGTCTAAATGTAAAAGTTATAAAAAAGTAATTAAAAAAGGAAATGAACGTATTAAACAATGAAGAGATAAATGAAAAATGTAAAAAAAAAAATTGATTAAAGTACAAGGTGTGTAAGTAACTTTATTAAAGTTTATGGGTTGTAGTTTAAATTAGTAAAAAAAAAGTAATTAAAGTTCAAAGTTGTATGATAACCTTATTGAGCCGGAATGTTAGTGCATTACGTCTATTGACTTCGTCTTGTATCATGTATTAGAATAGAATAGGTTAGGATATCCAGTGCACGAGATTCGAGAAACGGAAAATGGTGATTAGGTGAGTGATTTCGCTCATATGGACTGTCCATATAAGCGAAACCCCTCAACTATATATAGTGCACTCATTTGTTCATTTGGTACGCGACTTCCAGAACTGTAACGAAGTGCTGCCAAAGTCTGTTCAGGTTGTAATCATTGTTATTATCAATATAAGCAACAGATTAAAGATTTACAAGCTGTTATCAAGTCCGATTTACTGATTCCGCCTTTAAACTGGATGTAAAGCTCTTCTGATCGACTCAGTCGGGTCAAACAACGATCCAACAAGTGGTATCAGAGCTCAGGATGAAGAGTTTAGCTTGATTTCGATCACATTCTGACTTCTACACCTTCTTTTATCATTTCAGAGAAATTTATCGGACAAAACCGGATCAAAATTTCACAAATTGTAGATAATTGATCATAGATAAACCCTGGAAAGTTTCATACTGATATTCGGATTAAAAATGGACTAAAAGTGGTTCGGACTAGGTTTCGCTTTTACGGTTAAAGTGTAATTTCGCTCTTGTGTACAAAAATACATCAGGTTTCGCTCAAAAGACATAAGGTTTCGCTCATTTGACATAGGGTTTCGCTCATAGGACCACTAAGTGACCAGGTTTCGCTTTTGTGACCACCTATAAGACCATATTTCGCTTATAAGGCCCATACAAGTCACTGATTTCGCTTATAAGGCCCATACAAGTTTCTGATTTCGCTCTTAAGGTCATCAAAATCCTGATTTCGCTCATGAGGACTACATGATTTCACTTTTGAGACATAAAGACAGACACATGGTTTCGCTCCAGTGGACTAAAGTCTGATTTCGCTTCAGTGTATCAAAGTCTGATTTCGATCTAAGTGTCAAATATTGTTTTTGCTCATAGTGCATTCCTTGATTTCGCTCATAAGGGAATACTTGGTTATAATTTGTTTTCGCACAAGTGTCATATTTCGCTCGAAAGTGAACTTTTTCGTGTCGAGATCATTTCGCGTCGATCAAGTGTCAGTCAGTTTCAGTTTATTTGATATTGATTGTACTGATTGTGTTTGTCTGATTATTTGTTCAGGTTTATATCATGGCTGAGGAATTCTACAACACGTTTTTCAACGCGTTCACATCCGAATCGTCTGATGTTGCAAATGTTACACCAAAAACCATCTCTAAGGCGCTCAATGAGAACATCAAGCATGATAACTTTTACGGAACTCACTCAAAGCCACCAACTCTGGAAAGCATTGAAGATTATACCTGGTGGAAAGAACGTTTCATCAACTGGGCGAAAGCATATGCCCATGAAAGCTGGTTCTGTTTGGAGTTTGGATACGAAAGGCCAAAAGATGATAAAGGCGAAGAACTTCCATTCAAGAGGTTATCAAGAGAAGACAAAGCAGAATACGCAGCTGAACAGAGAACGATTGCTTTGATTTAGACAGCAATCAGAAATGATATATTTGCTTTGCTTACTCATGATGGATCGTCAAAATCAGTTTGGGAAGCTTTACGAGTTAAAGCTGAGGGGGGGAAACAGATTAGAAAGAATAAAATTGCCTTACTTAAAAAGGAATTTGATATGTTTGATAATATAAAAGGAGAGACAGTGAGACAAATGATAGAGAGATTTTGTCACCTTAAAATCGAACTTGAACGTTTTAAAATTGATAAAACAAGAGCGGAACTTATCGATAAAGTGATTGAAGCGTTACCACGAGCTGATCAGTGGCAAACGTTTGTGTTTATTTTGAAAAATGATGCTTTATATGATACGATTTCTCTTGATGTTTTGTTTGAAAAGATTGAAAGTCATGATTTGGAGTTGCAGAAACAGAACAAGATGACGGGTTCTTCACATCAACAGAATGTTGGTTTGTATTACAAAGGCAGTGTACCTTCTGACAGAGGCATTGGTTCACCAAAAACAGCATTTAGTGGTGAGAAGATGAAAGAACCATCAACAACTTCAACAAGTTATCATTCTGGATATCATTCATCTTCAAAGTCAAATTCTGATGAAGCTAAAGAAATTCTGTGCAACATTGCTCTTAAACTGAAGAATTCTCCCGCAATGAGCATCAATGCAGCGAAGCAGCAAATGAGTTTTCTCGCATCTGTTCTGGAGTCATATGAAGGTCTAGTAGCTGGTAAAATTGGAAACTCCGAATTGACCAAAGAAGACTACGACCAGATTAATCCGGAAGAGATGGAGCTCATTGACATCCGTTGGTGTTTAGCCAGTTGTATTCGCAGAGCTCAGAGGTATATGGAGATTACTGGGAAACAATCTCTTGGAGGTGCATCAACAAAGCTCGGATTTGACAAATCCAAAGTGACCTGTTTCAGATGCAAGCAAAAGGGTCATTTCAAAAGAGAATGCAGAAACTCTGAAGTTGCTGAAGGAAATGAACGTCCTTTCAACGATGATTATTATCGAAAGGCGATCTACCATCGAAGCAGAGAAGAGCCAAAGTTGATTGAAGATAAACCGAAAGAGAAATCAAGAGCTTATGCTGTTATTTACGATGATGAAGGTTATGATTGGTCTGAAGTTTGTCCAGAAGAAGATCGTTTAGAGAATGTTCGTAAAACAGCTCATGGGAGAGCTATGACAGAAGAAAGAAAGTTTGTTTTTGTTGCTGAGATTCAAGATGAAAACAAAACAAAGACAAAGACACTGCTGAAATCCGTGAAGAAAAAGTTGAGATCAAAGAGAAAACTCGAGAAGAAATCTTAAGTGAGAAGACGTACAGAGAAAGAAATGTGGTTTACAACAAAATGGATGAGATGCAGGAAGAATATGAGAGTGATGTTATGAGTAAAAGATGGGATAAAAAGAGAGAGTGTTACTTCAACAGAGAAGGAGAACCGGTTGTTCCAAAGAAAGACATAATCTTTGATGATGTTCTTCTCATAGTCCCATTGAGAGCTGAGTATTATAGTAAGGTGATGAAAGATGACACATATGCTAAAAGGCATGAAAAGGAGATCAGATATGCCATGTTATCGTGTCTGAGAAAAAGGGATGAAGAGAGAATGAAGAAGAGTGTTGAAGAGATGGTGAACAATCTGAAGAAGAATGCTGAAGAAGTTAACACAGAAGCTGTTGAAGTTAAAGAAGCTGTTACTGAAAAATAGCAGATTGAAGAAGAGGTGAAGAAAGAAGAAAAGAATGAGAATTTGGAAGCTGGTGATGCTGGTGATGAAGTTAGTATTGAAAAGAAGCAAGATGATGCTGATCTGATGCAGACAAAAGCTGCTGAAAACACCGAAGTGCCAATCACTGAGGTAAATTCTGATTCTGATAACTTGGAACTGATTGATCAGTGCAAGAAATGCATGGAACAGTGCAGAGCTTGTACTGAAAAAGATGAGCAATTCAAAACAAGAGATCTAGAATTCACTAAAATTGAAAACATTTTCAAAGAAAAATGCAAAGAAATGCTAGAAAAAGAAAAAGTTTTTAAAGACAATGATGAAAAACTTTCAGAAAAATGTAACAAATTAGAGAAAGAAAATGAAGTTTTGAAAGAAAATGTTTTGAAAATGACAAATGAGTGTTCTCAAAAAGAAATTGCTTGTCAAGAAATGAAAAAGGAATATGACTCTATGAAATTAGCATATCATATTACAAAAGAGTCATATGAGAAAGTGTCAGATGAAATGAAATATGCTCAATCAAGAATGAATTATCTATCTGAAACAACCAAAGAGCTTAAAAGAATGTATACTATAAAACAAGATGTTGTTAATTCCTATATTGAGGATGTTGCTAAGTTAAAGCGACAGATTGCTGATTTAGAACAGGATAACAACAAGTTAAAAAGTTACCACGTGTCGTCATATGTGCTTGAACGAATTTTCAATATAAAACCGGGTGATGGTGAGTCTGAGCAGAACAAGAAAGGCATTGGCTCAGAGTTTCATCAAGTTCCACCACCGGAAAAGTTTGCATTTTATGATGAGGAAAAGGTCGAAAAAGCTTTCAACATGGTAGACCAATTGCCAGACAACATTGACATAACCTATTTCAAATCTGATGATTCTCATGATTCAGAGGTGGTAGGTAAAGTCGTTGAAAGTGTGTTGAAAGAAGAGTCAGTTGATACAGGTAAATCTGAATCATAGGATGAAGATGAAGGAAATCTTCATGATGGTTATCTGAAAAACACAAAATCCGAGAAAAGTTTGAATGATGATTCAAAAGGATTGGTTTATACCATGATTGGATCGGACAAATTGTTCTTAGATGTTGTTTTCCCGATTCAGAATGTGGTTTCAGAAAAGGTTGACAAAGTTTTCAAAATGGTTGAGATTGAAAAGTCTGAGATTTCAAAGTTTGCTGGTAAGAGTCATAGAGGTTCGTATAACAAACCTGGTTTCAAAAAGAAGAACATGAAGGCTGGGTTGGGTTATAAGAAGAAACAAAATCGAAACAAAAATGAAACGCCAAATTATCAGGCAAAAATGAGTTTTGTTCAAGGAAACAGTTTAGCTGAAGAAAAAGAAATCAAATTGAGACAGTCTAATGATGAGTTCTTTGCTCAAAAGAGAAAGCAACAACCACAGGTCAAAGATGTGTCCATGAGAACATGTTTCAAATGTGATCAAAAAGGACATCTTGCACGCAAGTGTCCTAATCTAAAACCTGTGGATGTTGACAAAAAGAAGAGTGATGCTGAGAAACAAAAATCTGAGAATGTGAGACAAAGGTCAACCAGATTTGATTCAAAACAAACTTGGAGTTACAACACAAACAAGTTTGCTTCGAATCAAAACTGGAAATCAGACCCAAACAGGTTCGATTCAAGACAGATTTGGAATTCTCACACACCCAGATTCAGAACAACACAGAGTTGGAAAACAACAGTTGATATGACAAAACCTCAAGAGTTTTGGAAACCAAGAGTTGTTGTTCAAAATCAAAATGTTCAAAAAGATTCACATTTTTACAAACGAGGTACACCAAAAGGTCAGACATGGTTTGTTAAGAAACATGTTGATTTGGTAAAAGATGAGAAAGTTGAAGTTAAAATTGAGAAAATTTTTGTGAAAAATGATAAAGAATTTCCGGCATTGAATGAAAATTATTGTGTTGAAATGCCTAAGGTTCAATAGACCTGGGCTAAATTGTTCAAGTAATTCAATTTGTTGAATGTGCATGTGCTCAACAATTCTGAAGATTGTAAAATTGGAACTTGGAGCAGCCTGGCACAACAAGAGGAGGAGGCTGCTGCTGGACCCTGTTTTGGTTAAACAGGGAGTTTATATGGTTTCTGTACATAAATAAACAATATTTCAAAAACCCTAAAAATCAAAAAATTTGAAAAAACCAAATATATGTTTGTTGTTAATTTTTGTCAAATAATAGAAAAATACAAAAATACGTGTTGATTGAATACGCCGAAACCCTCACGGCTGAACAAACATGATTACTTTCACCAGATTGAAAAACGGTTTTCAAACTGTAAATATCAATGTGTTGTAAATCATGGGGGTACATTATTTTCTGCAAATCAGAGCACTTTAAGCAGAAAATGGATGGTGAGACAAAGCTATCAGTATTGGTTGTCAAATTTTCTTTAAATGGTTTTGCATTTTAGGGGGAGATATATTGTTGTTAGAAAATACAAAAACATTTGAAAATTTGAAAAAGCCAAAAAACATGATAAAATTCAAAAAATTGAGTTTTTGCGTAAAAAGAGGAAATGATAGTACATCAGTAGAGAGTTACAGTACGCTAGAGAAATGGAAAGTTTAAATGTGTTAAACGATCTCACCGTGGATATGTCGGTAGATTTTTATACATTTAGCAAACTTTTTCAGGATATAAACCTAAATTCAAACTTGCTTATTTTGTGCGGAACACTACTTGGATATATAGGTAACCCCTGAAATCTCGTTTGAAAGGTTCCTCTTCTGATATACTAGGTCTTTATACTCAATGATATCTGGGGTATTATTCCTGGGCTTCTGCTGAATGGAAGTTCTGACCTAGTCCTCGAATAATACTTTTCGCAAATGCTTGAAACATAGCATCACCCTCAGCATATATGATAAGACAATAAAATTGCTTAGCAATGCTGTTGTAAAAAAGATCCTCTAAAGGGGACACACCCACAAGTTGAGTCATGATCTCTCTGCTGAACGGTAGTTCTGACCTGAGCTCTCATGATTCTTCTTAATTTATTAACCCCTTACAGATATCATTTGTGTTATAATTACCTGTAAGACTGAATATTGGGATCTGGATACGGGAGTATATTCAAGAGGTGGGACACATGAATGAGTTTAAGTTCTTAATTCATCTAATTCGTATCTTGAATCAGTTGAAATTTGTATGAAAATTCAAGTGGATCAATATATCGACAATCTAAGTGAATTGTTTAATTCTTAATGTGTAACTAAGCTCAACGGTACTTGTGACTTGTCAAAAAATGATATGATCCTCTGACGCATACTCAAACAAAAATATTGTCTGTAAATATGTTTGTACATATTTCTTTACTGCTTTATATTTTCAGAAAATACAAAAAGATTTTGATTTCTGCTTTTTTTTCGACAACCGATATCTGAATGTTGAGTTTCAAAATCTAAGTAAGCTGATTGTGTTTCTGAAAATAAAACAAGTTCATTAAGTTGATACTTGAATTAAAATCAAAAATTTCAAAAACAGTTTGTGATATCTCTAAGGTCATTAACTTGAACTTGGAATGATTAACTGTGAGGGAGTTGGATTCTTTAACGCTGCCAGATCTATACAGTTTGTTGATAGGGGGAGTGAATTAGAGAAGTTGATTGATAATAAGAAAACATTGTATTTATGAATGTTTGAGTGATTGCAGATATTATAGACTACGATCCCGATAGTAGAGTCTAAGGGGGAGTCTGAAGAGAAGCTTGAAGCAAAGAGGAGCTTGTAGATGAAAAGCTAGGTGTCGATCCCAAAGCACGGAAGCTTGACGGAAAGGGGGAGTCTGAAGTTGATTGGAGAAGAGAAAGATTGTTGGATGCTTACATTGTTACAACTTGAAAGAAAAGACAGAATGATCAAGACTGAAGATGTGTTATAACAAAGAATAGTCACTGAAGACTTCGTCAATATCCGAAGGGGAGTCTGTTAGTGCATTACGTCTATTGACTTCGTCTTGTATCATGTATTAGAATAGAATAGGTTAGGATATCCAGTGCACGAGGTTCGAGAAACGGAAAATGGTGATTAGGTGAGTGATTTCGCTCATATGGACATTGTCCATAAAAGCGAAATCATAAGATGGTGATTTTGCTCATATGGACTGTCCATATAAGCGAAACCCCTCAACTATATATAGTGCACTCATTTGTTTATTTGGTACGCGACTTCCAGAACTGTAACGAAGTGCTGCCAAAGTCTGTTCAGGTTGTAATCATTGTTATTATCAATATAAGCAACAGATTAAAGATTTACAAGCTGTTATCAATTCCGGTTTACTGATTCCGCCTTTAAACTGGATGTAAAGCTCTTCTGATCGACTCAGTCGGGTCAAACAACGATCCAACACGGAATATAAAACGTAAATTGATTAAGGTAGAAGAAAAAAAACTTGATTAACATTGAATGGGTGAAAATGTAAAAATGGTGCTAAATGAGGGGGAAAACACTATTGATAAAGTTGAATTTTAAATAGTTAGATAATAGATAATTTATTATATTGAATAAGGGTGAAGGGGGCGCCCATTGGGGATAGGTTTGCGGGTTGTTACCCGCTACGGCTACACTGCCATCAGTCAACCAGGTAGGGCGGGTGTCACACCCCGATATTTTCACATATTACCGGTGGGCCCGATGGGGAGTATCGTGACTGAAGAAACACGGAACTAATCCTAGGGTTAATTAGTTTGGTTTATGTTTCTACCATAATGGTTAATCTCCTTATAACTTTCTGAGCTCCTTAATGATCCGGTAATCCTGCAAAATAGAACACCGTTAGCTCGTTAAGAGGGGAATATGGGGGTTTCCCTCTTAACCAGACTCCAGCGTGAGAATAAGCGACTGTTTTGAGGAGATAAATGTGTGTTCAGAGTGAGAGTAGAGAGAATCGAATGTTTAACCTGTGAATTGAGGTCTCTATTTATAGCCGGAGATGTGTAAGAGGATATGGGCTGATGGGCCTTGGGCCGGAAGGCGACAACATTGAGGATATGCTCTATGTCTCACTGGTGTCGACCGTTAGTGGTTTCTAGAAGTTCTCCGGTGCTGGCGCACCATGATTGGAGCCACGTGTCACTGTTGTCGGCACAGCCGTCCTTCTGCCATCAGCAGGTAAGTGGAGATCGTGAGGCAGGTGTCGCCGCCCCCTAATTGGTTCCACATAAGCGTCCTTGTGTACTTTCTGTCTCCTGCACGTCAGACGATCATGGAGCACGATTGAGCACAGCATGGAGGGCGCGGATTGGCTCTTTTCTTCTGCCACTTGTACCTTTTGTACCTTCTGGAGTGGCCTTGCGCTATAGTTCCTATGCGACCCTTGTTGAGCATGTAACTAGCCCGCGCAGGATTATAGGAGCTGGAGGCTCTTATCCAGGATGTTAAGTGTTGAATTTGGTGTGCTTTCTTGTTCAGACCTCGCACGAGGTCAATACATGGTGAGGTAACCCGCGCGAGGTTGAGATTAAACATCTTGCTGAGTAAGGAGTATGGTTCTGCGCGCGACTTGAATGAAGGTCTGCGTGGCTTTTTGGGACCATACCCCTTCAGTGACGTAGTTGATATCATCATGGTCAATAATCACAGTTTAAATGCACAGCGGAAGTCTTAAAGTAATATTACAAACCGAATTGAAAGTACAATAAATATTATACAACGGATTGTAGATGGATCCACAGGCGGATCTAAAACAGAAAGAAATATTGTTCAACAGATCTTAAGTATCAAAAGCTTGCAAGACTCTTTATTTAATACTCAGGAGTTCTAGCCCATTACGCTTAGTACATGCACTTAACCTTTTTGGAAAAATACGTCAGTTTTCACTAGTAAATACAATTAACTGACTCTTTTTGAAAATATTTAAGAAAATTGATTTAAATGCACAAGGCACAATATTTTTTTATAACTTGGGACAATATTAAAATAATCTTGTATACAGATTTATAAGTTTGTCGTACGTTCAGGATCCGGGATAGAAGCCGGAACAAGATTAATAGACACAATACATAATATAAACCCACGACGAGTTATCCTCAACAGGCGGGTATATCTTTTTACATACGCACTGTCAGGTGTATGCCTACACCCCGTGCTTAAGTCGTGGCCATTTCAATGAATGAGCAAAGGATATTCAGGACATGGTCATTAACCCCCCAAAGGCTTAGATCAAACAAAACAGATTAAACGGGTTATCTCAATGATTTAACCACTAATAGATTAAAGATTCAATACTCGACCAAGCGGTATTATTAAATACCGTATCCCAAGCCCGTATAACAGAAAATAAGTTAAAAGTATTTTCCTGAGCTAAAATATAATTTTATTCTCATCCATATATTAATCAGGAAGTACAAGTAGCTTTTACTGGGCTCCTAATCTGGAACGAAGGTTTTAATAACCTATTAGATTCCTAACGGGTCTTATTTAAGTTATAACTTAGACCGGTTAGTTTTAAAGAAAGGTTTACGGTTCGAAACGCAAGATTAAGCGAAGACCGGATTAGAATGTGATTTAGACCCAACAAGTATGAAGACTTGTATAAAATGAGTAAACTAAATACATTCTGGATTTTGAAGTAAAAATGATAAGGTTTGACCCGTTTCGGCCAATTCATGCAAACTAGTTACATAAACCGTACCGAACGCGTATATGCATAACGGGTAACCGAAATGAGTCATGAACATGTTCCATAAGTTATTATGCTTAAATATGTTGTGATATCAGTAGGATATCTTCCATTATTCCCAAAACGAATTTAAAGTCAATTTAAGCCCCGTAGGGGTACTTTGGTCATTTTAAAGTTTATAAAAGAGGTTAAATAACCATCTGAGGTTCTGGTCTAAAACAATCAGTAAAAATATTTATTTTAATAAGTTACATCAGTAAGATATCACAAATATGTGGAATTTATCATTTATGGCCAAACTATGCTCCGTAGGGGCATTTTGGTCATTTCACATAAGCTTTAAGGTCAAATTTGGAAATCTGAGTTCAATATTTATACTTACTGTTAAAGTATAAAAAATTATTTATAAAATCAGTAGGTAATAAGTCTTAGGTGCTAAATATGGTTTTAAACCATACTATGCGCCTAAATCGCATAAAAGCCGGTATTTGACGATATTCGGGTTGTTTAAGGAAATCTGAGATTTTGATCAGTCTCAACTATTTAAAGTGTTTTATTTAATGTATAAAATCAGTAGAAAAAGGTTTGACATGTAAAGGATGTGCAAAACTCATTTTATTAGCGCAAAGGGCATTATTGTGAATTACCGAGTCTATGCAAGAACTCTATGTTATGATCAGTTTAAAATTTAAGAAAAATTTCCAAAAATCCCTAAATATTATATCTTAATAGTAGGTGGCACGTTGGGTGTCAAAAATTGGGTTTAAATATGACTTATGCTAAAAATATCTTTAAATTAACAAAAAGCTTTCATTTTACGATATCACGCATAACTTTCATTTTAGACCAGAAACCGGTGTCAAACTTTTAGGACATACTAATATATCAGTAATAAAGGTTTTTGTCCACTCACATTTCCAAAATTTCGTTTTTATATCAAAAGGGCATTATGGTCAACTTTTAAGCATGCAATGCACTAGGATTTCTATAGAACCAAGTTGTATAACCTTAGAGGGTTATACTAACCTATAATATGGTCCTAGAGGAACCCTAAGGCACAACTAAACTAAGCTAAATCGGCTCAGAACTGAAAGTCAAAGCAAAAGTCTACTTTTGCGACTTTCGGTTGCGAACCGAGCCTAAACTCAGAATTTGTCGGGTTGAACATGCCTAAACATGTTCTTATATTGTTTACCAAGTTATTTTAGTGTTAAAATATGTTCCATAACTTCAGCATTGTTAGTTATGAATTATTTTGCAAAAATTGACCCGTTTGACTTTTTGTTAGTAAGTTTGACCCGACAATTGACTGGGATAACGTGATAATTTGAAGGTGCCCTTTTAAGGGTTTAACACCTACATAATTACCAACACATAGCCATTTTTAATTCGAAAAATGGCTGGACCGTTAGTGATTAATCACCAAGTCAAAGCTTAATTACGCTAACTTTTACTTTCGGTCATTAAGCTAATAAAACTTTAACTATTGAAGCTAAGAACACTTACTAGAGTCCTTAGCACGAATTTAGAACTTAAGAAAGCTTCCTTTAGCTCCAGGAGGCTTCAAGGAGTGAGCTTGAGTGAAATATTTGAAAGTATGCAAGTTCTAATGCAAATAAGGACCCCTTATATAGGAATTCAAGGCTTCCAAGATCAATCCACATGCTCCTAGAGGTAATTCAGATGTTTACAAGTGTCCCTAGGTCAGTAAAACTGACGTGCTATTGTAGGTACACGCAAATTTAATCCAATTACTACTAATAGCTAGCGGTAAGTGGGTATCGAACACAGGGAGTTTGTGGAATATGTGTTATTTATATAGTCTTGTAAATTAACTACAATTACCCTAATATGCAGAAATAAAGACCAAGAATTTGGATTGTTTGATTTAAGAACTAAGTTATCAACTAATTGCTAATCAAGATTGGATTGTAATTCAATTTATGAGAAAATGACCATCTTAGGTTTTGGTTTCTTTTAACACTTGTGCAAAATTCAAACTAGAAAGAGTTACATAGACATAACTCGTGTATGAACATTTGTTGTGATAAAAGGGAACAAAGTACTCGGATTATATTAACGCGAGGTCGTTTCCCGATGATCAATAAATCAATATCCAACCCTAACCCTTCCCGTGATATCTCGATTGTCAACGACACCAAGAACGTACGATTTAGACTAGAATTGAAACATCAATTAACAAGCTACAATCAAATATTCAAACACCATGATAAACATAGCAAACATACCAAGTTATCATTCTAGAAATAAAGGAAAAACACACAAGAGTCATAGGAAAACCTTCACCTAAGATGATCACCACAAATTTAGCCGGACATTGTTCGCTGGATCATCATAACATCAAGATTAAAGTTCATATGAATCGAAAGATAAACCGGAATGTTAGAAATTGTTCGCAAACACTATCCAAAGCCAAAATTCGCCCCCTTGTCTTCCGATGTGATAGCCTTGAACTGTTTCAACAACCCCGTAATAATCCGACAATATGGAATGATGCTCCTCCCCACTTTGTTTCATGATATCCAAAGATGATTCATGATCAAATACCGTATCGGAAAACGGGGAGACCCGTGAAGCAACGAGTAAATAACGGGTATCTCCAGGTACCTCACCTCTTGTTTATCGCCTCTTCTTGGTATCACGTTCAAGATACAAATAGTGAGTAGCAACTGTTGGAACCTGAAGGTTTATTCATGAAGGATTGCTTAGTTAAGGGATTGATTTTGTAATTGTTTAGTAAATGTTTTGGGTCGAATTATGTATGGGTTGGGTTGTTTAGCTAGAAGTTGCTTGGGCCTAGGTTAAAGTCCATTTTGATTTGTATTTAAGCAAACCTCAACCACTTGGTTGAGGTTGATCAGTAGTTGCGACTAAGGGAGGAGCCGAGAATAGTTTGGAGATCTTGTATCGGTCTTTGTTTATCATTGAATGCAAGATTTCTGGTTTGTGATTCTATTATTATTGTTTTGATTATTTCCTTATTCTTGAATCGGCTTGTGATTGTTTTCCGCACCTTCACAAGTTAAGATCGATATCATTGAAGGATCCTAAACGGGTTTTACAATTGGTATCAGAGCCAAGAAACCAATCTTGGTTCGGTTTTGATATCACTCGGATTCAAGAACATCCTTCGCTACTAATCCAGTTTTTGGTGTTTGTTTTGCAGTGAAAATTATTGAATCTTCAAAGTGTTCTTGGTGAAATTATTGAAAGATATCACTGACTTTGGTTTGTGTGATTTCAGAAAAACTGTTAGCTGATTTCTCGGGAGTTAGTGATCAAAGAAAATTCAAAGATTACGATATCTTTGAATTTTTGAAAAGTGCTGAAAATCAGGGATTACGAGTCAACAGTTCTTATCTCATATATGTTTTGCAGGTCTCGACTCGCAACCATCAGCAGTCTCGGCTTGTCCTGTTTCGGTCTCGACTCGCAACCATCAGCAGTCTCGGCTTGTCCTGTTCCGGTCTCGACTCGCAACCATCAGCAGTCTCGGCTTGTCCTGTTCCGGTCTCGACTCGCAACCAACTACGGTCTCGAGTTGTCTGCTTCTTGGTCTCGACTCGCAATTATAGTCTCGACTCGCAACGTCACTTTGCAACGTTACTTGGATTTGGACTTTGAACTGTTGACACTTTTGGACTTAAAAAAAATTAATTAATTAATTGGTTGATTAATTAAGTATGTCAACAAATAACGTTGATTTGGCTGCCCTTAACAAACAACAAGAACTGGACTCAAAGGTTGGAACCACTACACGCATTCCAAGGTTAACCAATGCAAATGATTTCCCAGAATGGAAATGGCGCTTTGAACAACATGTGAAGGTCAAGGATTTAAAAATTTGGAGAAGCATCATGAGAGGTCCAAGGGAGATAATGACAAACAGTCCTACTAAACCGGGTTTAAAAGTTAAGAAAGCCAAGAGTGAATATACTGAAGAGGATTTCAGTATAATTGAAGAAGATGAAAGAGCATTGTCCTATCTGACCATGGGATTGGGCCCAGATATAGCTATTGGCTTTCGCGCTTGCAAATCTGCCAAGGAACTATGGGAATCATTGATCGATGTTTACAAGGGAAATGAAGATATGAAGGAAAGCTGAAGGAACTTGCTCAGACAAAGCTTCAATAATTTCAATCACATCTATGGGGAAACCGTTGATAACCAACTTCAGAGGTTTGTCAACCTGGTCACTCAAATGCAGATGGAAGAAATTCATACATCAAATGCTTCAACAAATAGGCAACTTTTGAATGCACTACCAAAAAGCTGGGATCATCATGTTGCAATGATCAAGAAAACAAAGGATCTCGCTAGGTGCAGTTTGTCAGAAATGATTTCCCATATCAAAGCATGTGAACTGGATGATAAGCAAAGAGAAACCAATCATAAAAACAGCATGCTAGCTGCAGGATTCACTATTGCTCCGTCCTCGTTAAACAATAACAATGCAGCCCTCTTGTCTCAAGGAGGATTTCAAATGTTTAGCAATGCTGCATCTACTAAGGCGGCTCCTAGTTCAGCAAACATTTATTACTCTGGGTCTCCTGCACAAGCTGCTCCATCATCTTCTACTGCTGCTTCCGCTTCTGCTGTGAAAACTTCCATTGCTGCTTCCGCCTCCACTGCGAAAAATGAGATGATAGCTTTCTTTACACAACAGTCAAAAGAAAATTTGGATATCGCAGCCTCCATTATAAACTGTTTGAACGCCTTCGTTGCAGGAAAAATGGATCCTCCAAAATGGTGTGGCGATGACCTACTTCAGATCCATCCTGATGACGTTGAAGAAATGGACATCACCTGGCAGATGGCAATGGCTGCTTTCAGGGCACAAAAGTTTGTTAAAAGAACAGGTAAAAACAGGTGGGGCACCTCTTGGAATGGAGCTTCTAAGGTGCCTTTTAACTTGCGCTGTTACAACTGTCATGAGGAAGGGCACTATGCTCGAAATTGCACAAAACCACTGATAAATAGAGAACAAACTCCTGCACAGCCCGTAACACCTAATCGAGAAAGAGCTCTTGTGACCACTGCTAGTATAACAGATCCTGCTGCTACTGGAAGTTCTCAACCACAAGGATTAGCTCAAGCCCTGGTGGTTCAACCCAACATCAACTTTGATTGGAATTCAGAAATTGAGCGTCTGAACATTTCTGCTCCAGAAAATCAAGCTGCTTCAAATAATATTGCTTGTATGACCTCAAATGATCAAGTATCTGCACAAGAGGAGGAGGCTTCAGCTGAAAACTTTGCTTTCATGACTCAGATTCTTTCAGCTCCAGTTAAAGGTCTAACCAAAGAAGAGGTACTTTCTGCTTTCTGTACTCCTGAATGTAGAGAAAGAGTTGAAGTTTATAGAATGCACAACGCTGAGCTAATTCAAGATTATCAAGACATGAAAAATAAAAACTTTACTTTATCGAAAAACAAAAAACTTTACAAAGAAAAGATCGAAGCTCAACGAAAAGACATCATCAAACTCAAGGATGATGTAAGTGTAAAATCATCTCAACTCTTATACGTTCAGGAAAAACTGTGCGCTGTGACTAAGGAACTGGAAGATATCAGAGACAGATATCAAATTAATGAGCTTAATATTAAGAAATTTGATTCTTCCAGTAAATTAGTAAAAAATTTGTGTGATCAACAGCTTGCGTACAAAGAAAAGAAAGGGCGTGGTTTGGGTTATAATCAGACTCCTCCTCCATACAATGATAATTATACTTATCTGCCGATGACTGAGGAAGAGATGATGAATGAGAGTAAAATGACTTATGGTTCTAAAAACAACAAGTCGTCATCTAATGACAGACCAGTTGAGAAACAGAAGTCTCCTCCATTGCATTTCGTTTCCAAAGGCTCAATTGATCCTAACGTTTCGTCTTCATGTGCAGATGATTTTTCTGAAGTAAAATGTGAAGATGTTCATGGGAGTGAACCAGTCGTTATTTCAAATATTTCTGAACCTTATTTTGAACAAACTGAATCTGACATTGCTTTTGGTCGTTCTTTATTTGCGTCGTTTTCTGCTTATGTTTCGTCTTGTCAGCCTGTTGTTTTGGGCAAAACTGATGATGTTTGTGTTGAAAATTTGAACAATAAGTGTGGTGATGATTGTTTTTCAGCTAATGTGTGTGATTGTGATGTTTCTAACATTTCAGTTAATGACAGTGTTACAGGTGAGGTCCCCCAGGACGCATTCAGTGAAACCACTGAAACGACTTCTCAAGAAAATCAAGAGTATCCTGATTCTTCTTTTGAATCTGTCTTAGTGGGTGTCCCTAATGTTGAATCTAGTGGGACCCCATTGGAAACTGTAGTTGAAATTGAACCTGAATCAGTTTCACATGATAAATGCGTTGAGGAAATGCATATGGATGAAACTTCTGCATGTTCAAATAATGAACCTGAATTAGTTTCACATGATAAATGCATTGAGAAAACGCATATTGATGAAACTTCTACATGTTCAAATATTGAACCGGAATTAAGTAATGAAGAAAAGAGAATTGAGAAAAGTGAGGAGTCATTAGAAGAAAAGCCACCAAAATGCTCAGAACAACCACAAGCACAACATGTTCAGAAAACTAAAACGCCAAATCATTCAAAACCAAGCAAATCGTGTAAAAACTTTCAAAATACTCACAAATTGAAGCGTTAAACATGTTTTAACTGTGGCATCGCGGGTCACATTGCCAGAAATTGTGTTCAACTCCCAAGGGCATCGTACAAGAGAAAGTCCATGCAAGATCAAAAGGTCATGTCTAACCGATATCGTTGTTCAGAGTCAATGACGACTGAAAAGACTAAGACAATGAAAAACAACTATCGCAAGACTAAACCTTCTGATCAGGATTGGAATGCAGCCAAATGCAAAAATCAAAATCACCAAAATGATTTTCGAAGATATCAACATAATGCTTTTGGTAATTACAATTCTAACTGGTCAAACAAGCATTGGAAACCTAAAGCTAAGGCCAAGCAATCCAATCCATCTCATACATGTCATCGAAACTCTGTCTTTCAAAATACTTCGAAGTTTTTAAATAAAGACAATTAGTGTGGCAGAGAGTGACTTATATTGATGCACAAGGAAAACCCAGATCCACTATGGGCTGGGTTCCTAAATCTAACTAATCCCGCTAATCGTGCAGGAACAGCTGTGGAGGACTACCGTGCGCCTCTGGTACATGGATAGTGGCTGTTCCAGGCACATGACAGGAGACTTATCCCAACTGGTAAATGTAAAAGAATTTAATGGTGGATATGTCTCATTTGCGGGAGGAGATTCAGGCAGAATCACGTTGAAAGGAACAGTACAAAACGGCGTTTTAAGCTTCAAAAATGTTAATTATGTTCCAGAAATGAAACACAATCTGTTGAGCATTTCTCAGATTTGTGATCAAGGGAATTTAGTTCACTTTACAAAGAAAGGATGTCATGTTCTTAAACCTGGGATTGTCATTCCAGAAGACTGGTTTTTAATGTCAGCAGAGAGACGAGGAAACGCTTATGTAATTGATATGAACAAGAAACCGTGTGAAGAAATTACTTGCCTATTCTAGAAGATTTCAGAACATGATGGTCTACTGTGGCATCGTCGCTTTGGGCATGTGAACATGAAGAACTTGAACCATCTGGCTAAAGGTCAACTAGTACGTGATCTTCCAATAAAAGATTTCATGTTGGTTGAAAAGTGTGTTGCTTGTGCAAAAGGGAAAGCTCATCGAAAACCTCATAAGGCAAAACCTGCACCCTCGACGAAGGCCGTACTTGAATTACTTCACATGGACCTTTTTGGTCCAGTGAATGTGCTAAGTATTGGCAAGAAAGCTTATTGTCTTGTAATCGTCGATGACTATTCTCGCTACACCTGGGTATATTTTCTCAGTCACAAAAATGAAACTGCAGACTTAGTGAAACAATTCATCACTCTGGCTAAAAATCAAGCGAGTGCCAAGGTGAAGGTTATTCGATCTGATAATGGGGACATAATTCAAGAACGTTATTTTGGACACATTCTGCACAGAAAAGGGAATTGATCGTCAGTATAGTGCACCACGAACTCCTCAACAAAATGGAGTAGCTGAAAGAAGAAATCGTACTCTTATTGAGGCTGCACGAACTATGCTGGCTGACTCGAAGCTTCCTAGTTTCTTTTGGGCCGAAGCTGTTAGCACGGCTTGTTATGTCCAGAATCATGCTTTAGTAAATAAACGTCATATGAAAACTCCTTATGAGATTCTGGAAGGACGCAAACCTTCGGTTTCACACTTTCGTATCTTTGGATGTCCTTGTGTATTATTACTCATGGACTCTAATGGAAAGTTTGAGGTCAAGGGGGACGAATGTTTCTTTGTTGGATATGCTAAAGGCTCTGCCTATAGGGTATACAACAAAGTAACTAAAAAGGTCGTCGAGTCGTGCAACATTGAGTGGCTTGAAGAAAACGCTACGGATGCTAGAGTCGGACCAGATTGGTTATACGATTATTCTGAATTGTTTAAGTCATTTAACATTTTGTCAAGTGATTTTTCAGATGCAGGTGTGTCTATACTAAAACAACCGCTGTCTTTTGAGGACACTGAAGAAGAAGAACAGACAGAAGGAAGCGTCAGACATCATACCATTGATCCGCCGGGAATGGTGTTTACGCAGCATCCTACGTGTCAGCAAACGTCCCATCAATCCCCTGAAGGTGCTTCAACTAGTGGTTCTGCATCTAATGGTTCCGGATCTGCACTATTTCCTGAACCCATTCCTGAAGATTGCATTGTTACCACTCCATTCGTTCATAATACTGCAGCATCAAATGAGGGGGAGTCTAGCAACACCACCACTGAAGACGAGACCGTACCTGACCTGGCAATACCCACAAGTGTTCAACGAAATCATCCTATAGAGAATGTGATTGGTCCTGTAAATGCAGGAGTTTTAACCAGGAGCCAATCGGGAACCATCAATACTTGCTTATATTCTTGCTACATTTCTCAAATCGAACCTAAAACTGTTGATATAGCTTTGCAGGAACCAGGCTAGGTAGATGCTATGCATGAAGAGCTGAACCAGTTTGAGAAGCTTGGAGTATGGAAAATTGTCAAGTTGCCAAAGGGAAAGCGCAAACTTGGAACTAGATGGGTATTTCGAAACAAGCAAGATTCTGCAGGGGTTATTGTTCGAAATAAAGCAAGGCTGGTGGTTCAGGGATTTCGACAAATAGAAGGTCTGGATTATGATGAAGTATATGCTCCGGTTGCCCGACTTGAAGCCATCCGGATCTTCTTAGCTTACGCGTCATATATGGGGTTCACTGTATATCAGATGGACGTCAAGACAGCGTTTCTATATGGAGATGTGAAGGAAGAAATCTTTGTTGAGCAGCCACCAGGTTTCGTGCATCCAGATCATCCAGAATATGCCTACAAGCTAGACAAGGCATTGTATGGATTACACCAAGCACCACGAGCTTGGTATACCACATTAACTGAACATCTTCTGGCTCATGGGTACACACGTGGCACGATAGACCAGACTCTGTTTATCAAGAAAGTGGGCAAGGATCAGATCTTATTTCAAATCTATGTCGATGATATTATTTTCAGGTCTACAAGTGAGGAGCTTTGCAAGGAGTTTGAGAGAGTTATGAAGAAGAAATTTGAAATGAGTGCTCTCGGGGAAATGACACTGTTTTTGGGTTTACAAGTCAAGCAGAATTCTCAAGGGATTCTTATCCATCAAGGGATGTATGTGGATGACGTGCTAGCAAAATTCAACTTTTCAGACGCAAAACCAGCTGAAACACCAATGGCAGAGAGACCGTTATTGACTGAAGATGAAGAAGGATCTCCCGTGGATCAACGTCAGTATAGGTCTATGATCGGGTCGTTGATGTATCTAACAGCTAGCCGACCGGATATTATGTTTGCTGTCTGCAACTGTGCAAGATATCAGGCTAATCCTAAAACTTCTCATCTTATTGCTGTTAAAAGAATCTTTCGGTACCTTAAAGGCCGACCACGGTTTGGTCTGTGGTATCTGAGGGATTCCAATTTTGATTTGTTTGCGTTTTCTGACAGCAACTTTGGAGGTACTGACAGTGACAGGAAATCTACATCAGCGGGATGTCAATTTCTGGGCGACAGGCTCATATCTTGGCAATGCAATAAACAACAAACGGTGGCAATATCTACAGCTGAAGCTGAGTATGTTGCTGCCTCTGCATCTTGCTCTCAAGTGGTGTGGATGCAACATCAATTGCAGGACTACGGTTTGACTTATCTCAACACTACTATTTACTGCGATAATGATGCCGCAATACAAATTATTAGAAATCCTGTTTTTTACTCCAAAACCAAGCACATAGACATAAAAGTTCATTTTATTCGAGATTGCTTCGACAGAGGTCTTATTACACTTGAGCAAATCGACACAGATGCAAATGCTGCCGATTTGTTCACCAAACCTGTCAGCAGCTCAAAATTCAAAGTGCTTGTGGATTTTCTGAAAATGATCCGTTTCACTGACTGAGCATGTTTTGTTTCGTAGGTGAATTTGTTCATAAAGTTTTCTATTCTTAGGTAGTTTTTATTTATGCTCAAACTTAGGGGGAGAAATTTTTGAAAAATACAAAAAAAAAATTGAAAAATACAAAAACATTAAAAAAATAGAAAATTGCAAAAAGAGGCGTTGCATGACTGGGAAATGAAATGAATTTTCACATTATGGTCGAGGGCTGACTCATGTAAGACCAGTATCGAAATAGTTTGACTCTAGTATGATGTGTTGGTAGGCTCTATCCTTTAGGCTGGAAACATTGGCTGTTTCTGTTCAGAACTAAAATAGTACATGACCTCAGGAAAGAAAATCACTTGGAATTAGCTCATTTCTATTTGAATGTCTGTATGTTGTCCCGATACACACAATTTTGGTCTGACTCTGAAATCGTCTCTGAAAAAGTCGTGTATCTCCTTTGCTGCATCCAGATATATGCTGACCTGGAGGTGCTAGGCAACGTCAGCTTCTGCTGCATCCAGATACATGCTGACCTAGCTGTACGTTGTCGCTCTGTAGATCAATTAAACACCCGAAAGAGGCCCTCAAGTGCCCAAAAGAAACCCTAGAAACCTATATCAAATTGAGAAAAACTCATTTGATCTTGTACATTATACCATCTTTGCTTAAGATCTATTCTGTTCTCTTCTCAATCTATTCCTAGTTAAGATTTCAGAGATCTGGATTGGACTTGTGAAATATGTGGTAGGGAAGCTACTTACATGATAGGGTGTGCTGTCTGTAATTCCGAGATTTGATTAGTATTTATTTGGGTGTTCATTGTTAAGAAATCAAAACATGATAAAATTTGTTACAGGCAGGTATATGGAAAAGGTCTAGGGAGATGAGTTTAGGTGGACAAATTTACTGGCAATCGTCTAGATCATTCGGTAGTAGATCAGTGTTAATAAGTGATGTCAAGCCCGAAACCTCGTGATTTGATCCCTGAGCAATTGTATAAATTTCCTATTTTATTTTTGTAAATAATAGTTTCTATTATTTATTTTTGTTTTAGGTTTTGTTTTTATAAATTATGCTCAGAAGGTATAAGTGGATTATTAGAATTAAAACTGATTTGTTAAAGGGATTTTATTATTAATTAATTAATCAAACGAAATCCTTTAAGTCGGTTAAGTTTAAAAGTTGGTCATGGCCCAAAAGTCAAAGGTCCGGCCCAGTTCATTTAGGTTTGGAGTATAAATCACAGGTCTCGAGTCGAGACCTCACTTCTCACTCGAGACCCTCTGATATTCTCTCAAAGTTCCAGCGTGATTTTCTGATATTGTGTTTCCGACTTGATTCCGACGTGATTCTCCGGTTTTGAGTCATCATATTCTGTGTTTCTAGTCTCGATTCACTGTTTATTAAGGTATGATGATGTTGTGTTTGAAGTTTTGCAGATAATATGAAGATCTGATGAAGTTTTGAAGATGACCAAGAACCCTAATTTTGAATATATATTGGTCTTCAAATAAATCAAAGGATGTTTTGGGATTTTGATCCAAAAAGCTGAAAAGATAAAGTTGTTTGTGGGGGTCTCGACTCAGATAACATAGGGACTCGAGACCAGTGGTTACGAGTCGCAATCTCAAGATCTCGACTCATGGTCTCGACTCGAGATCTCTTAGTCTTGACACATGGTCTCGACTCTATAGCTCATGGTCTCGACTCGAGAACTCATGGTCTCGACTTGTGGTCTCGACTCATGGTCTCGAGTCAACAGTATCAGTTTTAAGTCTAAATTGTTATCTGAGTCATGATACTGTTGTTTGGTTTTGCCTGCTGTTTTAAAAAAAAAAATTGAGATTTCTAATGAACTTATGTTTTATGTAGAATATGGATTTGAAGTTTATATCAACACACAATCAAGCAGGATACTTAGCACCACCTCCGGAGAAACACAAGAAGGTGTTTACTTCATTGATGAAAGGTCTCAACAGCTGTCGTATAGTTCACGCACTACAAGAAAATCCAATTATCTACGAAAATCTTATTCAAGAGTTTTGGAAAAATGCGAAAATTGAAGTTGTTGAAGGAAAGGGAGTTATTGTTTCTGAAGTTCAAAAGAAGGTTGTTACTGTGACAGAACAGATGATTCGAGAAGTTTTACAGTTCAATGATCAAGAAACAGATTCAATTGAACTTCCAGCTGGTACAGTTGAAGTGATATTGCCAAGATTGAGTTATGAAGGGAAGTATCCACCTCTGGTTAAGAAGTTTGTGCATCCATATTGGCGTCTTTTGTTGCATATGTTTGTTTTGTGTATGACAGAGAACAGAGGAGGCACATATCAATTGAACATTACTCAGTCTGCTGCTCTTGTCTGTGTGATAACAAATGAGCCTTTCAATTATTCAAAGTATATTTTGGAAGCGATGAAATGGAATGTG
The DNA here is from genome assembly GCA_030545235.1 of Helianthus tuberosus. Taxonomy (NCBI): domain Eukaryota; kingdom Viridiplantae; phylum Streptophyta; class Magnoliopsida; order Asterales; family Asteraceae; genus Helianthus; species Helianthus tuberosus. The sequence continues at coordinate 29,285 of JARYGA010044610.1, forward strand.
TTTGGAGTTAGAAAGGACAAGTTTCTCATGTATCCAAGGTTTTTGCAAATGATCTTTAATGATCGTTATCCAGAGTTGGAGAGATCTGGTAATACATTGGAGTTGAAGCCCATGGGTCCAGCTTGTTTTGGTGCTCTCACTCCGAAGAAGGGTACTGAAAAGAAATTTGAAGGATTAATTTCGTTAGAAAAATTTGGTCAATTTGCAGAGACTGAAGATGGTGTTGCTAATCCAGTCATTGTGCAACATGTTTCAGTGAATGATGCGCCTGCAAATGCTATAGTTGCTGAAGAACATGATATTCAAATGGGTATTGAAGATGAGCCTGAGACAGAGATTTTAACAATTGACTCTGACGATGAAGGCATTGAGATTATGTGTGATTCTGGGGAAGATGAAGAGCTTCCTCCTGAAGCTGAAGTTGATACTGCTGTTTCTGCTGTTCCACCTGTGATTACTGCTGAAAGTTTGGCTTTGCTATTAAAATCTGTAACTGATAAGATGGGAAATCCTCCTTCTGATCTATCAGTATCAAGTGATGAGCCTAGTGAAAACCCAAAGGATTCTGATTCCATGCCATTGAAGCGGAAAAGGAGGGATCCTCGACTCGGAATGTATGTTGAGCAAAACAAAGATCAATCCATGAATATTGCTGAAGATGATGACGGTTTATATGATTTTGATTTTGAGAGAAGTGTTGCTGATACCACCACCACTACTGAAGATATCTTTGAGTTCAACACTAACACTCAAGGAAATGTTTTGGAGACCACTGCTGCTGATATTCAGGTTACAAATGTTGATACAGATCCCATTGTTGATACTATGCCACTTGGTATTTCTGAATCTGCAGGTCCTTCTAGAATTGTTCTTGATGTACCTAGTAGTTCGAGTGGTAAAAGACCTGAAGAGCCATTTAGAATGTCGTTTGATGATGATTCTAGTGATGAAGATGAGTTTATCAGCATGAGAGATATGAAGAAACGAATGGTTGTACTTGAGCAAGATTCAATTCATAAAGATGCGAAGATTATCCAACTTGAAGATACTATTGTGAAGAAAGATCAACAGATTGAGCAGCTTCAAGGAGATGTTAGTTTGCTGTTCAATATGGTTTATGATTTACGTGGAAAGTTGGAGAAGAAATTTGGACAAGAGTTCTCTGATCCAACTGATGTTGAAAGCAGAAGAAAAGCCTTTGAAAAGGATGATGCTGAAAGAAGTGCTGCTATGGAACAATACTTTAAAAGAGTTATTGATCCTGTTACAGACAAAGAGAAGGCTGAAAGAATTAAGAAGAAAAGAGAGTTTGTAATTTTGAAAAATCGGAATCTAAATCCAGATGATGATGATGCTCATGCAACTCATCATTTAATGGATGTTGGTGAAACTCTCTATGATAAGGTTGGAAATCGTTCTGGTGTAGTTAGCTGGGGTTATGATCATGATCGCAAAAGATGGTGGATAAAAAGAAATGTTGGTCCTGTTGAGTGGTACAAACATCCAGGCCAGTTTCAGTCTTTTACTAAGGTGGATTTGACAAACTTGTCTAAAGCACCTTATGCAGATGATAAGCCTGGAGGTGCTGGATATATGCTTTTTGAGAGATTGAAGAGGGAGGTTCTTAAGGGTTTTCCTTCAATGCGTACGGCAGAGTCCATTGTTAAACCAGCTAAAGGCATTAGAGATCCATACACGAACAAGCGGATGAAGATTGTGCACTGGCCTGTAACTGATAAAGAAAAGGTGATTCCATTGGTGAAAAAGATTCCAAAGGGTGCTCTGAAGTCCTTGCATTTTTGGTCTTATGATGAGCGTCTAGGGCAGGCAGTAATTGTTTGTGATGATGATGTGTGTTTTCGCTTGGTGGATCAAATTGATTTGCTGAATGTTGCTCATGAAGATTTGGAAGTGTTAGCTCGTCATCAAATTAGAGCTACTGAAAAATACGAAGAAATTGCAAAAGCATGGACTGCTGCTGTGGTTTCAGCCATTCATATTCACACAAAAGGTTTTGGTGGTCTCAAGGATCGGTTGCAAGGTGATCGTGAAAATTGAAGTTTCAAGAACCTCCATGCATAAACCTAGGGGGAGATTGTTGGAACCTGAAGGTTTATTCATGAAGGATTGCTTAGTTAAGGGATTGATTTTGTAATTGTTTAGTAAATGTTTTGGGTCGAATTATGTATGGGTTGGGTTGTTTAGCTAGAAGTTGCTTGGGCCTAGGTTAAAGTCCATTTTGATTTGTATTTAAGCAAACCTCAACCACTTGGTTGAGGTTGATCAGTAGTTGCGACTAAGGGAGGAGCCGAGAATAGCTTGGAGATCTTGTATCGGTCTTTGTTTATCATTGAATGCAAGATTTCTGGTTTGTGATTCTATTATTATTGTTTTGATTATTTCCTTATTCTTGAATCGGCTTGTGATTGTTTTCCGCACCTTCACAAGTTAAGATCGATATCATTGAAGGATCCTAAACGGGTTTTACAGCAACTTTGCTTCAATCTTCAAATTCCTTCTATATAAGGTGCCACTGAAAGTACCCGGTAAGAACAAGGCCGATAACATGTCATTCCACCTCGGGTGGGCCTCCGGTTTAATGAGAAAATCATCAAGACTCGGGATTGTGTAATCACGAGCAGGCAAACTGTCATATTTTGCCAATTTCAGCAGTGTATCAAATGACATTTCCACCTTTATCCCATTAACCGTGCCCGTCAACTTCATCTGCGAAGGCCTATCATACTTATTGCACTCCAAAGTAGCCATCCATTCCTGAATCTCATCCATAAACAAATTCTTGTTGTCCTTGTCATAACAACTGAGTGCCGCCTCCCAACCTAAGGCACGAAACTGAGCAAACACATTGAATGGCCCGAACTCTACTTCTCTAACCTCCCTCTCACAGATAAACGCAGCAGCTTTATTTTTCAACTTGTTCATTCGATCATGAAATAATGTCGGCTGCCACTATTCCGGCTGATCGTCTAACGGACCCGCTTCCCACCTTGGCATGTCAGCCGGGTCCAACTCCATCATCTCTTCCTCATCACTTTCACTGTCATCATCTCTACCCAAATACCTCCTCTTCTTCGGTTGTTGTTCTGGTTGTTTGCCTTTTCCTTTTGAAGAAGAAGAACTAGCTCCCGCTTTTTCCTTAGTCCTCACCATTTTCTACACACATCACAAACAACAAAACAACCAACAAAAAAATCAGCCCCTTTTCCAACAAAAATCCCACACTTGCTTGTTACTATGGTTTTAGATGTTAGTGAACACAAAAATTTCATATGTTATTTTCACAAAAATTGGGCATGGTGCCTCTACAATGTAGAGGTTCCCAAAAGTTCACAACTTTAACATCAATCTTACATCTACTACCATAACAATGTTCAAGTAACCATTTTTCTTAATAAAAACTAAGAACAAGCAAGTGTGTGCGAACAAGTAACAACAATAACCTTCATCTTCACAATGCATCATCAAAAATAACATATAAACATCACATACCTTGGATTGAAGATGCTAGAACACAAGAAAACTAAAAACTTCAAAAACCCCCAAAAATTTTCGGCTCTAGGGTTTGTCAATCGAACAAGAAAACAAGTTTTTCTTGCAAATCTTTCCTCAAAATCAGCAAGTACGTGAAATTTCAGTCAAGATAGACCCAAATTTCACAAGATTTGACCAAGAATTGAAGAAGATATGAGGAATTTAAGGTTCGAATGATTGTGGGGTTTATGAGATCTTGTGTGGGGTTCTGATAATGAAAGATGATGTTTATGGAGTATAACAGGTGGAGAAAACGAGTGGTCAGGGGTTTATTCATATGACTAGTATATATATATATACATATATATATATACATATATATATACATATATATATACATATATATATATTATGTAACTGCTGCTGCGTAAATGCCCCATTCATCGCCAGAGGCTACCGTAAATTATGGTAGCCACCGTAATTTACGGTGGACCTTTGGCACAAAACCCCATCGTAACACAGTAGCGAACTACCGTAAATCCAAACAAATTCCCAGGCCACCGTAATTTACGGTGCCTACCGTAAATTACGGTAGGACCTGGGCATATGCACTTCGTCAAAAATTGCAATTTTCAGTGTTTTTTCTTTTTATTTTTTTCAATTTTTCAATTTTTTTATGTTTTTATAATTTTTCAAAAACATGGAAAAATACCCTACCCCCTCGAAAAATTCCGTGTTGTCCTTAACACGATGCTAGAACTATTCGTAACCCGAACGTCCACACACTTGTTTCAAACACGAGCTTCAAGCGAACACGGTAAATGTGCAAACTAAACAAAACAAACAAAATAAAATACTAACTATGTACACTACCAAACCTGGGCCTCTCATGGTTGTTCATCATCTACCGGGCGTAGAATGTGGCCCGCTTTGTCAAGATCCAAGTTGTTGATGTCGTTTCCTTCCAAGTATGGCTTTAACCGATGTCCATTCACTGTTTGTTGCTTGTTGGTTTGCTCATCTTGGATATCCACATCACCAAATCTCCCGACTCGCCGAATAACATATGGGCCCATCCATTTGCTTTTCAATTTACCCACAAACATTTTCAACCCCGAGTTGTACAACCATACCTTTTGACCCACTTCAAAGGTCTTCTTTCTCAACTTCGCATCATGGACCTTTTTAAGTTTATCCTTATAAGCCGATGCACACTCGTAAGCCTCTTCCCGAATCTCTTCTATTTCACTTAATTGCAACTTCCCCGCTTCATCATAGTCTGCATTCACCGTCTTGATTTCCCAATGCGCCCGATGAGCTAACTCCATTGGTAAGTGACAACCCTTTCCATACACCATCTGATAAGGGGTTGTACCAATTGGAGTCTTGTAGGCCGTCCGGTATGCCCACAACGCATCATCTAACTTGCTCAACCAATCCTTCCTATCCGTTCGAACCGTCTTCATGAGGATTTCTTTAATTTGACGGTTGGACACTTCGACTTGTCCACTAGTTTGCGGATGGTAAGGTGTGGCAATCTGGTGGTTCACGCTATACCGCTTCAACAATTTTCCGAAATTAAAGTTCTTGAAATGCGAACCACCATCACTAATTATAACTCTCGGAATACCTAAATGGGAAAAGATGTTGGATTGAACAAATTTACAAACAACCGAATGGTCATTTATTCTTGTTGCAATAGCTTCAATCCTTAGAGACGTAGTCCACCGCCACCAAAATGTATAAGAACCCATTGGAATTCGGGAAGGGACCCATAAAGTCAATGCCCCATACATCAAATATTTCCACAACCAAAATTGGTTGCAATGGCATCTCGTCCCTCTTTGAAATGCTTCCCATCTTTTGACAATTCACACAATTCCTTGCAAACTCGCACACATCCTTGAAAATTGTGGGCCAATAAAACCCACACGAAAGAACCCGGTAACCCGTTTTATGCCCGCTAAATAACCTCCACAAGCAGATGAATGGGCATGATTCAAGATCTCTAGCACCTCCATTTCGGGCACACACCTCCGAATGACTTGATCGGGCCCGATCTTGAAAAGGTCCGGCTCATCCCAAATATATTGCTTCACTTGGACCATAAATTGTTGTCTTCGCTTCTTAGTATAATGATTTGGGATGGCACCCGTGGCTAGGTAATTAACATAATGGGAATACCACGGTGCAACAAAATTGGACACGGCTAGTAGTTGTTCATCGGGAAACCTTTCATTTATTTCACTCAAATCATCACTTCCTTCCACCGGAATCCGAGACAAGTGATCCGCCACTACGTTCTCACTTCCCTTTTTGTCTCGAATCTCTAAATCAGATTCTTGTAGCAACAACAACCAACGAATCAAATGGGGCTTCGCATCCTTTTTCTTCATCAAATACCGGACCGCACTATGATCCGAATATACAACCACTTTGCTCCCCCAAATGTAAGAACGGAATTTATCCAAAGCATACACCACCGCTAATAACTCCTTTTCGGTTGTGGTGTAATTCAGTTGCACTTCGGACAACGTCTTGCTTGCATAGTAAATCCCCACCAGCTTTTTATCAACTCGTTGACCCAAAACTGCACCAATTGTAGTCTCGCTTGCGTCACACATGATTTCGAATGGCTTTGACCAATCCGGCGGTTGCAAAATGGGAGCTTTCACCAAGTGTTCCTTCAAAACATTAAAGGCTTGCAAACACTCATTAGTAAAATCAAATGGAACATCCTTTAACAACAAGTTACATAAAGTTTAGTTATAACACTAAAACCTTTTATGAAACGTCTATAAAATCCCGCGTGTCCCAAAAATGATCTTACCCCTTTCACATTTTTCGGTGGTGGCAAAGATGATATTACCCGTATTTTTGCCTTATCCACCTCCATACCCCTCTCCGAGATCACATGGCCTAACACAATTCCCTCTTGCACCATGAAATGACTTTTCTCCCAACTAAGCACTAAATTTTTCTCAACACATCTTTTTAAAACTTTTTGTAATTCGTTGAGACACAAATCAAAACTTGTGCCAAAAATCGAAAAGTTATCCATAAACACTTCAAGCGACTCTCCAAGCATGTCCGAGAAAATACTCATCATACATCGTTGGAAAGTTGCCGGTGCATTGCATAAGCCAAATGGCATTCGCTGAAAGGCAAAGGTGCCATATGGACAACTGAATGTGGTCTTGTGTTGGTCATCCGGGTGGATTGCTATTTGATTGTAACCTGAATACCCGTCCAAAAAGCAATAATACTTTTGACCCGATAATTTTTCAATGATTTGGTCAATAAAAGGTAGTGGGAAATGGTCCTTTGAGGTGGCGGCAATCAATTTGCGGTAATCAATACTCACACGCCACCCGGTGACCGGTCGGGTGGCTATTTGTTCACCATTTTCGTCCTTGATTACTTGAATGTCGGCCTTCTTAGGCACAACTTGGGTAGGACTTACCCAAGCACTATCCGAAATCGGATAGATAATTCCCGCATCCAACCATTTAATTACCTCTTTCTTTACTACCTCCCTTAGGTTCGGATTCAATCGTTGTTGTGCTTCTCTTGTCGGTTTTGCATCTTCGGTGTTGATGATCTTGTGCATAATGATTGATGGGCTAATTTCTTTTAGATCGGCAATCGTCCATCCGATAGCTCCTTTGTTTTCTTTTAAGACTTCCAATAAAGCTTGTTCTTGCGCCATCTCTAAATTAGAGGCAATAATGACCGGTAGAGTGTCATTATCCCTTAGAAAAGCATACTTCAAATCGCTTAGCAAGTCTTTGAGTTCCAACTTTGGTGGTTCTTCTAATGATGGTTTAGTACCCGAGCTTATTTCCACCGGCAAGCTTTCAAATTGGTGGGTCCATGGCGGTCGACCTTCCTTCAATGCCATAGCATCCTGTTTCTCCTCTTCAACCCTTAGTGCACAAGCATGTACCTGTTCAGAAAAATCACAAAGACACACATCCATACTATCCTCCTCATACTCATGCGGGTTGCATCCATCGACTAAATCTGCCATAAAACACTCATCAACACCAACAGCATTAGAATTGTTAGTAAAAACATTCAATCTCATTTTTCGATTTCCAAACGTCATGTCGACTGTACCAAATCTACAATCGATCACAGCATGCGCGGTTCTCAAAAATGGCCAACCCAAGATAACATTTTGTTGTTGTTTTGGGTCCGCCGATGAGTAGTCTAAGACTAAAAAGTCAACCGGGTAGTAAAACTCATCAATTTTCACAATAACATTTTGAACCATCCCCCGAGGTAGCTTATGAGACAAATCGGCCAAAACAACCGTTGTCTCTACCCTTGCTAACGGACCAAAGTCGTATTGGTCATATAAGCCCCCTGGTAAAATGCTCACCCCGACTCCAAGATCTAGTAACGCCTTTGCCATTTGAAAATTACCAACTTGTACATTTATTAATGGTGTGCCCGGATCTTGGAGCTTAGGAGGAAGCTCCCCATTTAACACCGCACTCACTTGCCCGGTTAGGTCTACCCGCTTAGGCATTTTCTTCTTTTGTTGCCTTTTTTGTGTGCATAATTCCTTTAAAAAATTAGCATATGCGGGTACTTGTTTTATTGCATCAAGTAATGGAAGGTTAATTTTTACTTGTTTGAACATGTCCCACAACTCTTCTTTTTGGGGACTTCTTGATGCAATAAAGTTTTTCTTACCCGGGTCAAGTAAGGCCGATGGAAAAGGGACTTGACTCGGTTCACCTTCATCTTTTTCATTTTTTTCATTCTCGCCCAACCCTGGTTTTTCAACATTTGATTCTTTAGATACAACCGGTGAAACTTCATCATCGTTACTTTCATTACCCGTGACATCCTCAACTACCCCTTCAACCAAACCCGGTGACAAGTTGCCTTTGAATTCTTTGCCACTTCTTAACACACTAACATGATGAAGATTAACATTATTACCTCGTGACGAGCTATGGGAAGGATTTACCTTGGTGTCACTAGGAAGTTGACCTTTGTTTTTCTTCAACTCCGCCACGTCGGTTGCCAATTGACCCATTTGTGTTGTTAATGTTTGAATGCTTTTGTCACGAACCTCGTCCTTTTGCATCCGGACTTCATCGAGTTGATTCCTTTTTTGCATGTCTTGTTGCATTGCCCGAAGCATATCCATAACTTCATTCCCGCTTGATGAATTTTGACCCGAACCACTTTGACCCGTTTGTTGAAATTGCCCTTGGTAGCCATAATTATTCCCACCCCTATAGTTCCCTTGATTGAATTGCTGGCGAGGTGCAAAATTACCTTGAGCTCCTTGGAAATTTGGGTTTGCTTGGTTCGCCGGGTTCCCATAACGAAAATTAGGATGGTTTCGTAACCCGGGGTGGTATGTGTTGGAGTTCATGTTGAAATTTCGACCACCCCCTTGAATAGCATTGACTTCTTCTACTTGCTCTTCAACCACTCTTACTAAACAAACTTCCGCCATGTGGCCTATTTCATTGCAATTAGTGCACACGTTGTACACTTGATTCGTGGTTTGAACGCCTCCACTCTCTACTCCATGCACTTGCGGCCTTGCTATCACATGCCTTGCCCGTCTTGAGGATTGGGCCTTCCTTTTGGAAGTCAATGCCATTTGCTCTAAATATGCCCAATCGTCTTGTTCAAAGTTTGTACCGAATGTACCATTAGTAATTGATATCAAGTCACGTGCATCCTCCGAACTCAACCCTTCGTGAAACGCGTTCAACAATTCCCAAAGTTGGATACCGTGATGAGGGCAATTCCTTCGCATCATATTGAACCTTTCAAACACCTTGTGAAACATTTCCCCCTATTATTGTTGGAAGCTTCTCAAACCTCTCCTTGCATCATTAGTCTTTTGGGAAGTGTAAAACTCATCCAAGAAAATCTGTTGCATATCGGCCCATGTAAAAATCGACGCGGAGGGTAAAGTGTGAAACCATCTCTTTGCTTTGTCTTCCAAGGAAAATTGGAGGAGAACCAACTTGACATCATCCGAAGAGAACCCTTGACCTCCAATGGTGTTGCAAATAGAGTCGTACGTCTCCAAATGAAAGTAAAGTTCTTCCGTTGCTAACCCCTTAAACTTTTGTAAACTTTGGAGGGCCATTGTTCTAACTTCAAAAGTTCTTCCGTCTGCATGATGGGGAATCACAACAGGTGAAGGATTGTTAGTGATAATAGGCCGGAAGTGAGCTTCGATCCCCTGTACGACCTCCCGGTGATGTCTTCGAGGGGCACCCCATGGTGCTCTAGGTTGACCCATTTGCCCTTTCATAGGCCCTTGAGGTGCAAATGGTGGCTGAAATTGGTATTGATGCATTGGTGGATGTTGTTGAATCGACCTTTGAAATTGAGGTTGTGTATTTTGTGGACGCACTTGATGTAGCGGTGTAGGGCGTTGCAATTGTGGCCCTTGTGGTCTAATATGTTGCACCCCAACCGGTAATCTACCCGTGTCTTCAAATTGTTGTATCGGTTGACTTTGTTGACCCGCTCCTCCTTGAGGTCCCAAATATCCTCCATCACCCGCATAGTAAAAACCTTCCTTTTCATACCCTCTAAAATCCTCTTCATAACCATCATCATATCCATCCCCTTGAATACCCGAATATTGCCCGAATGGAAAGGATGAATATTGGAAACCCGATTGGTTTGGTGGTCGGTATGTAGATGTAGTATGGATGACGGTTGAGCTTTATGGTAGTGGGTGGGTAGAAGATGATTGACCCGTAGTTGGGAAAAAATGTGAAAGTGGTGGAATTATGGTAGGGGTAAAGGTAAGAGTGGCATCAACTTGGGTAGTAATCGGTGGTGTGGTGTTGGTTGGTGTAACATTATGAGATAGAGTAAGTTCGGTAGTGGTATTAGGCATGGTAGTATTTGGTGAAGGTTGAGTGGATGTAGGAATGAAGGATGAGGTCATTTGACCCGTTGTGGGTGGTACTTGGGTTTCTTGCATGATGTTTCTTGGTGTGATGGGTGAAGTAGGTGAACCAATAATTCTGTTTTCTAGTACCAAAACTCGGTTTTTCCTTAGCGTTCTTTCAATTTCCGGATCAAACGATAGCGGTGATGACTTGTGAGAGCCCCTAGTATGCATACACCTGAAGTACCTGCACACTAAACACAACCAGCGTAAACCCGAAAATAAAATAAAAACAAAACAATTAAACTAACACACGTTGCGCACCACTCCCTGGCAACAGCGCCAAAATTTGACGTGCTGTCGTAGGTACACGCAAATTTAATCCAATTACTACTAATAGCTAGCGGTGAGTGGGTATCGAACACAGGGAGTTTGTGGAATATGTGTTATTTATATAGTCTTGTAAATTAACTACAATTACCCTAATATGCAGAAATTAAAGATCAAGAATTTGGATTGTTTGATTTAAGAACTAAGTTATATACTAATTGCTAATCAAGATTGGATTGTAATTTAATTTATGAGAAAATGACCATCTTAAGTTTCGCTTTCTTTTAACACTTGTGCAAAATTCAAACTAGAAAGAGTTACATAGACATAACTCGTGTATGAACATTTGTTGTGATAAAAGGGAACAAAGTACTTGGATTATATTAACGCGAGGTCGTTTCCCGATGATCAATCAATCAATATCCAACCCTAACCCTTCCCGTGATATCTCGATTGTCAACGACACTAAGAACGTATGATTTAGACTAGAATTGAAACATCAATTAACAAGCTACAATCAAATATTCAAACACCATGATAAACATAGCAAACATACCAAGTTATCATTCTAGAAATAAAGGAAAAACACACAAGAGTCATAGGAAAACCTTCACCTAAGATGATCACCACAAATTTATCCGAACATTGTTCGGTGGATAATCATAACATCAAGATTAAAGTTCATACGAATCGAAAGATAAACCGGAATGTTAGAAATTGTTCGCAAACACTATCCAAAGCCAAAATTCGCCCCCAAAGTGCAGAGAAACGTCTCCAATCATGAATAATGTGAAAAGACACATGAAAACGGTTTTAATGAAGCAGTTACATTTTTCCTCGCTGCCTCTACCGTAATTTATGGTACCTACTGTAAATTACGGTAGACTTCAAACTGTTACGCTGGGAAGAGACTGTGGTACGGTGGATCTGGAGGATTTCAGGGGCTACCGTAAATTACGGTAGCCACCGTAAATTACGGTGGGCCCCTGATTCTTCTATTTTGTTTCTTCTTTCCATCCTTGCTTGACCCGTTCTACTCCATTCCATCCGAAGCAGCGTTTTCTCCATTTAAGCTCCAAAAGGCACCTGAAACATAAGCAACTGTAGTCATCTAATTCAAGATAATTACGCAATCAAGTGAGGGATAAACTCGTCTTTTAACACCATTAAGGGTTGTCCTATGGACCACCCGTCAAAAACCAGTTGCACAGACCCTGGTATCGAAAAACTAGCATGCAAAGGCGGTGGACAGGCTGCAACATGCCGCTGTCCACTTTTTCAGTCGCTGGCACTCTTACGCGGCCCATGACAATGGTCTGATCCGGTAAAAAGTTTCCAAACTTTGCATTTTCAATCCCTGGTCCATTTTAAGTATAAATAACTTCCATTTATTGCACTTATGACCCCCATAGTTAACTAACAAGTGTCTTGGGTCACAAATTAACTCCGTTAAGCTCTTGGTTAGTTATGAGATCACCCGAAATGTATTTTCGTGCATTGAAACTCCACAAAATTATTATCCAATATCCATGGAAGTATAAGGAAGTATTACAAAGTCTCAAAAAATGTTAAAAGGTCACTCAGAGGTAACTTTAAACATGTTGACACATTTAACCCTTATGCTTTGTAAACTTTTCAATTTGAGCACAAACTGCTTTCCATGTTCGACAATTCATTCATTTAAGAACACGAACGTCGTGTGAGGTCAATCAGAGGCACAAGATTGGCATGTTGACACTTTTGTCCCTTTCATACACATTTACATTGTTTAACAACTTTAGTCCCTCGACTTCAAATTATTACACGTTTATAGTTCATGACACGTGTCTTCATTATATTGGACATGATTTTGCGAGGTGTTACATTCTCACCCCCTTAAAAGAAATCTCAACCTCGAGATTTACTGAAATAAATGAGGGTATTTCTGTTTCATTGTGGACTCAACCTCCCACGTGTATTCTGGGTCTCTACGGGCATCCCATTTTACCTTCACAATCGGCACATGCTTCCTTCGAAGCTTCTTAACCTGTCGATCCTCGATCAACAAAGGTTTTTCAAGGAAATTCAAGCTCTTGTCAATCTGCACGTCCTTATGTGACATTGCTAATGATTCGTCGGCTAGACATTTCTTTAGGTTGCAGATGTGGAACACATTATGTATTCCACTAAGCTCTTCGGGTAGGTTAAGCTTGTAAGCTACCATTCCGACACGTTCGATGATCTCGAATGGTCCTATGTACCTTGGGCTCAGCTTGCCCTTTTTGCCAAAACGCATCACCCCTTTCCAGGGTGATACTTTGAGTAGCACTTTGTCACCTACCTCGAACTTCAGAGGTTTACGTCTTTTATCAGCATAACTTTTCTGTCTATCTCTTGCGGCTTTCAGACGATCACGGATCTAAATAATCTTGTCCGTCGTTTCCAGGACGATATCGGGTCCTGACAGTTGGACATCTCCAACTTCCGCCCAACAAACTGGCGTTCTACACTTCCTTCCGTACAAGGCCTCAAAAGGCGTGGCCTGGATGCTCGAATGATAACTATTATTGTACGAAAATTCAATTAAAGGAAGATGGGTATCCCAACTTCCACCCAAATCAATAACACAATCTCGTAGCATATCCTCAAGCATTTGAATCGTACATTCGCTTTGGCCATCGGTCTGAGGATGATAAGCAGTGCTAAAATTTAATTGAGTGCCTAAAGATTGCTGAAAGCTTTTCCAAAAATGCAAAGTGTATCTTGTATCCCTATCAGAGATAATAGACACTGGCACTCCGTGGAGAGACACAATCTCATCCACGCATAGCTGAGCTAGCTTATCGGAGCTGTGCGTTTCTTTAATCGGCAACAAGTGAGCTGACTTGGTTAGCCTATCAACTATAACCCAAATCGTATCATTCCCACATTTCGTTCTTGGTAACTTAGTGATAAAATCCATAGTTACCATTTCCCACTTCCAGGTGGGAAGTTCAGGCTGTTGTAGCAACCCCGACGGCTTTTGATGCTCGGTTTTAACCTGTGCGCACGTCAGACATTTAGCCACATAAGTGGCTATAGATTTCTTCAAAACTATCCACCAATAATTTGCCTTTAAATCCTGGTACATCTTGTCACTGCAGGATGCACTGAATATTTTGAACTATGAGCTTCTTGAAGAATTACTTCTCTAAGCCCTCCTTGGATTGGAACCCAAATTCGACCATTTAACCTAAGAATTCCATCCTTGCCATATGACAATTGATCAGCAGTTACGCCTAACTTCTCATTCGGATAGTTAGTTTCTAATACAGCTTCCTTTTGAGCGGCTAACAACCTTTCATTCAAGCCGTTCTTTAGTTTAATGCTTTTGGCATTGATTCTAATAGGCTTAACTCTTTCCTTCCTGCTTAGAGCGTCAGCTACAACATTCGCTTTGCCTGGATGGTAGCGAATTTCGCAATCATAATCATTCAATGTCTCCATCCAACGACGCTGCCTCATGTTAAGATCTTTTTTATTGAACAAGTGTTGAAGGATTTTATGATCATAATAAATTATACACTTGGTTCCATATAGATAATGCCTCCAAAGCTTTAGTGCAAATACAACGGCACCCAATTCCAAATCATGGGTGGTGTAGTTCTTTTCGTGCACCTTTAATTGACGTGAAGCATAGGCAATAACATTGCCTCTCTGCATAAGCACACAACCTATACCGGTGTGTGATACGTCACAGTAAACAACAAACTCTTCAATCCCTTCTAGCAAAGTCAATACGGGAGCATTGCTCAACTTTTGTTTAAGAATCTCAAAAGATTCTTGTTGCTTGGAACCCCAGTCAAACTTTATATTCTTACGAGTCAACGAAGTTAGGGGCACAACAATCCTAGAAAAGTTTTCAATGAAACGCCTATAGTATCCTGCTAGACCCAAGAAGCTATGAATTTTTGTAGGTGTTTTTGGTGCTTGCCAATTCATGATCGCCTCAATCTTAGCAGGATCCACCTGGATACCACGCTCACTCACTACATGTCCAAGAAATTGAACTTCACGGAGCCAGAATTCACATTTAGAAAACTTTGCATAAAGTTTCTCTTGCTTCAGAAGTTTAAGAATACACTGTGGATGCTTTTCATGGTCAGCCTGACTTCTTGAATAAATAAGTATGTCATCGATAAAGACAATGACAAACTTGTCCAAATATGGCTTGCAAACGCGATTCATGAGATCCATGAATGCTGCTGGTGCATTAGTGAGCCCGAAAGGCATCACTAAGAACTCGTAGTGACCATATCGAGTCCTGAATGCAGTCTTGTGTACATCTTTAGATTTGACTTTCAACTGGTGATAACCTGACAGTATTTCGATCTTTGAAAAGTAACTTGCTCCTTGATGCTGATCGAACAAATCGTCGATCCTGGGCAATGGATATCTGTTCTTGATAGTTACTTTATTTAGCTCGCGATAATTGATGCACATACGCATCGAGCCATCCTTCTTTTTCACAAACAGAATCGGTGCTCCCCAAGGGGACGAGCTAGGTCGAATAAATCCCTTTTCAAACAAATCATTCAATTGAGTCCTTAACTCTTTCATCTCAGTCGGTGCCAACCGGTACGGTGCTCTTGCAACTGGCGTTGCTCCAGGAATAATATCGATTCTGAACTCCACTTGCCTATCTAGAGGTAAACCAGGTAGTTCTTCAGGGAATATGTCTGGATATTCAGAAATAATAGGGATGTCCTCAATCTTGGGCTTTGGCTCATCGACAGTCACTTGTGCCTTGTAAATGACACAACCTTTCTTTAAACACCTTGATGCTTTAAGCATAGACACTTGCTTAGGAAATCCGTACTGCGTATCTCCTTGAATTGTCAAAGGCTCACCATAAGGAGTCTTGATAACCACTTGCTTCTTATCACATACAATTTGAGCTTGGTTATGAGACAACCAATCCATTCCTATCACTATATCGAATCCTGCTAATTTTAATGGAAGCAAGGACAGCGGAAAAGAGTGATTCCTAATGGATATAAAACATCCATCTAATATTGTTGAAGCAGTTTCTATGGTTCCATCAGCCAGTTCTACTTCCTATTTTATGCTCAGAGTTTTAACAGGCAGATTTAATAACTTACAAAATTTATTGTCGACAAAAGACTTGTCTGCACCTGAATCAAACAATACCCTAGCATAAACATCATTTATAAGGAATGTACATGTTATAACATTGTCATTCTGAATGGCCTCCTGAGCATTCATCTGAAAGACCCGAACATGGTCTTTTTGGCCTCCTTAGGCTTCTTTGCAAATTTTCGGCAATTAGTCTTGATATGCCCCTTCTCGTTACAATTGTAACAAGTTGCATCTTTCATTTTCTTGCAATCTAATGTTCTATGCTCGTTTGATTTGCAGATCCCACAAACTCTAGGCTACGATTGAGATTTTGATTTTGATTCGAACCTGCACTTCCCTAAATGGCGCTTCTGGCAGGTTTTACACTTGGGTTTCTCACCTGCTTGTCTGTTATCCTTTTTAAATCCCGAACTCTTCTTGTGATCTGAGTTCCCTTTCCTTTTCTTGTCGGAGCGATGAGAACTCTCATCCTCCTGCTTTCGTTTACCTTCATCAAAAACTTTGACAGATTTGTTTCTGATAACATCCAGTGTGAGAGATAGAGACAGATCTGCCACTGACCTAAATGTGGTAGGTCTGGATGCTTTCACATTTCCCTTGGTTTCTGGAGCTAAATCTCCAATAAAACAAGCTATGCGCTTCGATTCCGGTGTGACCAAATAAGGAACCAATCGAGACATGGTGTTGAAGCTCGTAAGATATGCCTGACAATCCAAGTTCTTCATGACCAGAGTCAAAAAGTCGGTCTCGATTTTCTCCACCTCATGCTGTGGACAGAAATTTTCATTGATCAATGTAACAAACTGATCCCAAGACAAGTTATACAACGGAATCTTTCTTGTAGCTTGATTAGCGATCTCCACCAAGCTAAACCTTCACCTTTAAATGATTGCGAAACAAACTTCACAATATCTTGCTCTGCACATCCACTAATATCAATCATAGTATCCATCTCATCGAGCCAAGTCATACAATCAATGGCTCCATTTTCTCCTGTGAAGTCTCTGGGCTTGCAAGAGACGAAATATTTGTAAGAGCAACCCTTGGCACGTGGCTCCTGTTTAAACACAGTTTGTTTGGATGGAACACTTCTCTGATTCGATGAGTGACGAGCATCGTCCTTCTTTGACTCATGTGCTTTAGAAGGGGGCTTACTATGAGCCACAGATTGAGTCTTAGTGCGGGTACCACTTGATTCCTTGAACTTTCTGTCAAGAGCTCTAGTAACAGCATTGTCTATCAATGCTTGAAGATCTGCACCAGCTACGTTTACTCTGGTGGTATCATTCCTCTCCCTTGGATGACTGTTAACTTCCTCTGATTCAGACATGCTGAAGTTTGATTTCTATAAAACAGTTGACAATAATTTGTTCAGAGGTTTATTATGGAATCATTAATTTCGATGATTCATTAACCATTATAAATATAAACCATATTGGTTAATTTGTTAATCATATTTATTTTAAATTTTTCATTATAATTTATCCCAGTTATAAAACATTAAGGATATTATTAGTGGCATGAAGAAACACTAGATAAATGGTCGGAACCGAAATATCTAGGGGGTTTGAATCCGCATAAAAAAGGTAAGTTTCCACTCGTTCGATTGGGTAACGACTGATCTTCTTCCCCGATAACTCTGCAAAAAAGAAGCACCGTTAGCCTCGCCAAGGGGAGAAAGGGGTTCTCTCCTTGGCCCGACTCCGGTGTGAGAATAAGTATGGGTTATGAAGAAGAAGATGTATTTGAGAAGTGTGTGTAACTTGAATTTCATACCTGAGTAGTTCTCATATTTATAACCGGGAGTCGTTGGGCGGTAAAACCCATTAGTGAAAAGTTGACGGACGATGCTAACCCCGTAAGCGGTTACATTTCCTTCTGTCAAGCTTCTTGATCTGACGTGAGAGCACACAGATCGTGGCTTAGATCGAAGGCTGGGGATTTGCCACGTGTAAAGTGATCAAGTGGAGATTACTCTCCAATTGCATGCCTTCGTTGTGATTTCAGGGATGCCTGAGATGGTGACACGTGTCCAGACGGTTATAACTGTCTTAGTGGTGCACGATTGTATTTCTTCTAGAAGATTACTGCTGTAATCTGGTGTGACGCCTTATCGTGTGGAATCAGCTAAATAGATAAATCCCAAGTCTGGGTTAATAGTATCCAAATCTGGATATTTAAGCGGAAGTGTTTATTTTGGGATTTTCATCCATTGTTTATGGGAGAAAGCGCAAGGATTTATGATTTCCTTTGGGCGCGCAAGTGTTGATTGTTGACTGTTTTTTAAGTCTCTTTTTGTGAGACCAGTGCGCAACCTCGCAAGGTACAAGGCTGAAAAGCAAGGTTGTGGTATGGTCCCAAGCACTTATTATGAGGTTTTTGGGACATTACCCCTTCAAGTCCCCCCAGTCTAGTGTTGCACTTATGCAAGTAAGTGGAGCACTGGACTTTATAAGAGGAAAAGCTTTTTGGCTCGAAGATGTGGAAACTTCTATGAGAAGATTCATTTTGTTTATTGTAATGATTTTTGAAAATCTTTGACTTTAAATGAGACTGGTACAGTAAAACTGAGTGACAGGCTGTCACTGTCAGTTGTTCCTTACTGTCCGTGTTTTGCACGCGCGCGTATAAGCGCGTTTGTGTTGGTTTTTCACTCGCTCTGTTGCTTGGGTAACTGTGATATCCGGAAAAGGTGCTATAGCGGTTACCGATGCTATTTATTGCGGTGAGTATATAAGTCTGTTTGAATTGCCCTCTTCCTGTTTAATCATTGCTTTTTTTGAAAACTCTTCTTCTTCCTTTCTTCATAATCCAAGAAAGAGTTTATCATTTCTTCCTCTTATGTCAACCGGAGAACACCAAGAAGACTTATCCGAAGAAATGTCTACTGAACTTCCATTGTTAAAGTGGCCCAGGGCGACTTTTGATGGTTTGGTTCGGAATTTCAAATTCCCGGAAAACTGGGGTGCTCTGTACCCTGAAGAGGGGCAGACTGCAGCGGATGCTCCGGCTGGGTATATTACCCTTTTTTGGGATTTTTTCTGTGAAGGCAACTTTCGTTTGCCTATTACTAAATTTTTCCTTGAATTCCTTGAGTACTATAAGTTGCATATCTCCCAACTTCACCCTATTGGCATGGTTAGGGTTCGGCATTTTGAATTTGTGTGTCGGACAATGCATATTGAGCCAACTGTTTCTCGATTTAGGGTTTTTCACCAGATGCACTGTACCCAAGGATTTTACTCGTTCGTTCAGAGGGCGTCTGCAAAGAAGATTCTACAGCAACCCCCAAAATCCTTTCACGATTGGAAACAAAAATTCTTTTTTATCAAGGCCGGAGTGATTCCGGTGAGGATGGTTTTAAGGGGGAAGGAAGATGTTCCGATTGAAACGATTCAGACCCATGTTGATGAGAACTGGTACCAAGATCTAAAGGATGTTCCGAACATTGTCTTGCCGGAGAAAGCTCTTGTCGGGGTCAGCATGAGCTTGAATTGGAAGATGGATCGTGACGATAAACCAGTATATACGGAGGATGGTCATAGTAAGTTTGGGGTTTTTCCCTCTTTTCTTTTCCTCTTCTTCTTCTTTTTTTTTTTTTTTTTTTTTGACTTGCTATCGTTGCTTGCAGTTGTTTCACTGTATGTTGTTGCCTTTAAGAGGGAAGGCGGAAAAATGGGCACCATCAAGAAGAAACCTGAAGAAGAGCTTTGGTACCATAGGATTGTAAAGAACTTTGTTCTTCCGCGGGATGCGGATTTGTCTGCTCAACCTGCTGCTGGTGCTGGTAAGCTATATTTGTTTCTGTTTTCCTTTTTGCGCTTGTGGGTAAATTGTTCTTTTGCGCTTTTGTAGGTGAGTTATCGAATTTGGGCATAGGCCCTGAAAGGAAGAAACGCTCGATGACTTCTACCTCTGCGCCGAAGAAGGGTGAGGCTGCTAAAGTTCAAACTTTGAAGGGAAAAAGTTGGAGAGAAGAAAGGTACGCGCCGTTCCTCTGACTCCAGGTGTGATTATGTGGTGGTTTCTGATTCTTTGGAGGGTCTTACACCTGCAGTAACTGTACGGAAACCGAAACCTGAACCGAGGGATTCTGCTGATATTCCCCCATCCAACCCAAGTGATCCTATTGACTTGGATTCCAGTCCTGAACACTTAGTGCACAGGAAGACTGGTAAAAGGAAACAAGCTGACACTGATGTTGAAGGTCCGCCTTCTAAGAAGATTCAAAGGAAGAAAATTACCAGAAAAGGGAATCTAGATGCTTTTATTTCGGAACCTGTTCCTGGTAAGTGTTGCCTTTTCTTGCTTCCTTTATGCGCATTAAATCTTTACAGATTTTGTTGTTTTCCCAGAAGTTCCTGTTTCTCCTATTCCCACAGAATTGCAATCTGTGGTTAATGAAGAACTTCCATCCACCCCTCCGCGTGCTTCTGTTGTTGACCAGTTAGAGCCTACGGGGGTTGCTGATGGTGGTGTGGATAAGACTGTTGAGGCTAAGAAGCCTGTTGATATTGCTGTGGAAACTGAAAAAGTTGTTGCTCCAGGGGCTGTGGATGGTGTTGGTAATCCACAAGCCCCCGAAACTGTCGTTCAAAATTTGGGGAAGGAACAAACTGCTGAAAAAATTTCAACTCCTTCCCCTAAACCTTCTGATGCCATCCCTGAGCATGCTGAGAAGGTGACAGTTGAGGAGCAAGGCTCATCTGCTGGAGTTGGTAAACATTCTCCAATCCGCCCAGAAGAAACTTTGGGGGGATTACTATTACCGGACTTATATGGAGAAAGATGCTTCTGAGCCTCATGCCCCCGTTTGGAATTTGAAGAAAGGTGACACTTTTTCGGATTGGCGCGTGTGCCAAGATTGGTTGCAGGGGATACTTCCGCCTGGGGAGATCAAGTTTCAAGAAGGCCGATCTTATGAACAAACCTATCAAGCTTACCTTGAAGAGACTGCTTCTCATATGTCTACCACTCATCGCATAGTGCGTGAGTGGTATAGTATGTATAAGGACTGGGAAGCTTTTAAGGTGTCTTAGAAAAAGTTTGTTAAAGACGAGAAGCGCTTGGCTCAGCTGAAGGCTAAATTGGAAGCTGATCAGGCCAAGTTTGAAGCTGAGCGCAAGACTGAGGAGTGGTCTGTTGCTGGTTGGAAGAGGAAAGCGGAAGCTGAAGCTGCTCTCCTTTCCGAGGAACGCAAAAACTGGAGGAAAATTTGCGAAAAAGATAATGCTGAGAAGGAAAATCTCCGTAACATCATTAATAACCTCAAGGCTGAGTTTGAAAAATTGAAGAACCAGGATGCGGAGGTAGAAAAGTTGAAGAAGGAGAAAGCTGATGTGGAAGCTGCTTTACAAGAAGCGCGTTCCCATAGGGAGCGCAGTGAGCAACGAGAGGTACGAGCTTGTGCCACTCTTGCCCTTAGAGATAAAGAGTTAGAAGAACTTACTGCTTTGCTTTCTGATCAGGAAAAACTTAAAAAGGACATGGAGCTTGCGCACTCTGAAAAGGCTGAAACCTCTCATCGTTTGACCGAATCTGAAGAAAAATTGGAAAATTCTGAAACGGCGCGGGCCACGGCGGAGAGCGAGCTTGAACCCTTAAAGAGTGATATGGCGTGGTTAAAAGATCGTGGAATTGCTTGTGTAAGTTGTTTGTTTCTTTTTGTTGTGGAACTGCTTCATGCGCTTTCTTGTTATTCACCCTTTCCTACTTCCGCAGGTTGTTGAGTCAGTACTAAATTCTGAAGAGTTGGATAAAACTGTTGGGCGGTTGGTTGTTGCCGCGCGTAAAGATGGGTATGCCCAAGGATATGCTGAGTGCTCTTAGCATGTAAATAGCGCCTTGAAGGTGGATTAGGATACCAGCAAAGCTGCTACTTACGGCATAGATACTGGTGCCGCGCTTGCTGCCTTGAAGACAGAGTTTAACAACTTGCAACTTCCGGTTATGGATCTAATAAATGTTGCGCTGCAATCTGACGATCACGTAGCACAACTAAGGGAAATCTTTCCGGATGAGGGTGAAGATTTAGCGTAGGCTGAAAAATGTATTGAACAATTTTCCTGTAATATTTGGGATGTATATCCCTGTCTTTGTTGATGCGCTGTTGCGCAATTAACTAAAACACTGCCGTGTTTGATAGTTTTTAGAGCGTATTTGTACGCTGAGAATAGCATGATGTTTATATCTGTTTATTTACAATATCTTGCATGAGTACGATTACTTTTATTGAGTAAGGCGAATGAAGTTGGTACAAAGCTCATGTGTGAACTTATGGCCGTTTGTGACGTGATCACTGACCGTTCATGAGGCTTTTTTTTTTTATATGACTACCATAATGTTTTCGCGCTTACTAAAAGAAATTGCATGCACTTTGTAAAAATAAACACAGGAATAATAGAAACTTTGCTATTTTATTTAGAGATAGAGCACAGAGGCTTTTACAAAGTTTGCTGATATAATTATATGAAACTTAACTTACTCTCTAATATTTTCGCTTCGCTTGATAGATCGTGTTTTCCTGCGGGAAATTCATAGAGTTGTCTCTTAAGTTTTTGCCCTTTTGCTTGGGCCCTCCTCTCCCCGAGTGATCTGCTTTATCTCTTTGCGCACATTTTGGAGTAAATGTGTGAGTTCGCCGCTTTTGAGGGCTTTCTCTATTTCTGTGCGTAGAGAGATGCAGTTGTTAGTGGTATGCCCGTTGTCTTTGTGATACTCGCAGTATTGTGCCGGGTCTTGTCCACGCTTATTTTTCATGGGGATCGGAGGTTTGAATTGATAGTCTTCAGTACTCAAAACTTCCGCCGGGGTCTTTATTAGGGGAGTCCACTGCCTCTTCCTATTCTCCTGTTTGTTCTCCCTCTGCGCGGTGAGTTTGTTGATTGTTGCGCGACCATCTTCAGACGAACGACTTCCTGATCCAGACTCACGCCATGATTTCTTAAATCTTCTTTCGCCGGTTGAGCTTAAGTCCGCGGGCCTATTATGTGGTGGCGGTGGCCTATTTGTGGTAAGGTTCTTTTCAGTTTGCGCGTAAACCTTGGCCGCCGCCATTATCTTCTCCCAACTTTTTGGAAGGCCCTCTGTTCCAGATAAGACCTTAATCATGTAATCGCATCTAACCGCGTAAACTGGTGATGAAATGTGTTAGTTGCTCATGAACTCCGACAATCTCCAATACCTCTTTATTGTATCTGGTGATGAAATCCTCCAGATTTTCGTCATCTCGGCGCCAAATGTTCATGACGTCAGATGTATCGCTAATGGAACGCCGTTGTTGGCTAAAATGTGTTAAAAACTTTTCGCGCAGGTCTTTCCACGATTCGATCTGTCCAATTGGTAAGTTATCGAACCAGATTCGCGTTGGGCCGGTCAGGGTCTGTACGAACAGATGGCACCATAGCGGGAGGGTCCAACCCCCAACCAAACCTGCGCTGGTAAATACCCTTAAGTGATCATCGGGGTCTGTCAGCCCGTTAAATTTTCCTATGTTGGATGGTAGTTTAGCTTTCTCAAGCGGAGCTAAAGCTATTTCCATGATGAACTTTGAATTTTCCGCTGCTTCCGCAGGGCGGTAAATCAAATCATAGTTGTGTTCTGCCTCAGGGTTATAAACCGCACGAGGCCTGCATTTAATGTAATTTGGTTGCAATCGATTGAATACACTGGTATTTGTACTTAAACGATATGTTGGATCAGACTCATCGGTGTGGGTGTTCTGTTGGGAACCCAACCTATCGTGAACTAATTGTCTTCGGTGAGGGTGTGGTTCACCATGATGTTCTCTCTGGTGACTCCCTGATTGAGTGTACTCACGTTTTGATGTGAATCTGGCATAAACTTCTGTATTCTCGTAAGTTGAATTCTCCCGTTGGGAAGCATGAGCACGAGATCCTAGTCTCCGTGATTGAGTCATGGGAGCAGTTTGTGCACACAACTGTGTGTATACTGCGTTTAGTGCCCCTTGAGACCTGATGTCCCAGGAAATTGGAGTTTCTCCTGGTGGCAGAATTGATTGAGCAGGGTTTGCTGGTAACACTCCTGGAGTGACAGGGTCGTTTGCTCGATTGGACTGAACCTCGTTGTCATCCGAGGCATCCTCTGGGATTTCTTCTACTTGAAAATTGTTTCCGACGTTCGGCCGAGGACCGGTTTGCCGATGAGATGATGAATTTTCTGCCATGTTAAAACAGAGAATGAAAAGAACTGAATCGAAACGAGATGAAAACTGATAAGACAGAGGAATCGGTGGGCGCCAATGAAGAAACACTAGATAAATGGTCAGAAACGAAATATCTAGGGGGTTTGAATCCGCATAAAAAAGGTAAGTTTCCTCTCGTTCGATTTGGTAACGACTGATCTTCTTCCTGGAAGACCGTGTCGTCCCGATCAGTCAAAAACCCAATTAAACCTAGGTAGCTAGGGTAAGTCGGGTATCGAATCCACGAAGAGCATGTGGTCAGTATCGCATGACCTGTTCGACTAGTTAGACTATTTACAAAAATGTACAAATTGATTATGAAGCTTGCTTATTTTTATTTGTTTGTTAGGTTTTGAAAAGGAGTCGGACTAAGCCGACAAATTGATATTATTTAAAACTACTGTTGATTAACTAAGATAGCAAACTAAATTACTAAATGATTGAAACAAAAAACTAGAAACAAGTTCCACACCCGGTTTCGGTAATTGCCAACCGAGGGTTTCTACAAATTTTAGATTAAACTCAATTGCATACGATTAGCGGATTTAGTGTACCGTGACTTAGGTGCCAATAACTATCAACGTTTCGAAAAAAGGACAAGAATGCACTTTGGAATCAACACAAGTAAAACCTAACCACGACAATGCATAACTACACATAACCATTTCGTAAAGTCATAACTTTTAACATCGTTCGACAGTTTACGAATTCGAAACAAATGTAATACTATTGTCAAAAGTTTCAAAAATCAAACACAAATTGTCACTAAGTTGAAACAAGAACAATTCGAAACCCTAGAATTAACAACTACCTACATCGGGGTGAAACCTAAGAGACTAGCCGTTCATAGTCGAAGAAGCACGATCACCGGAGGATGAACACGAACCCCGAACCATAATCTTCAAGTCTTGAGGAGAGGTGGAAGTTAGGGTTTGAAGATAAAGGTGGAAGAGGATGATGATGATGATGGAATGATGGAGATGGTGATTTGATTAGGGTTAGGATGGAGATGGGGTTAGTGGTTGTGTTAGGATTGATTAGGGATGAATTGGATGATCAAGAATGGTTCCAAGGAGGTGTTTTTACCTCCCAAGGTTCGTAACCCCCGAAAATGGTCAAACAAACGTTATAACTCGTCAAAGATCAACAAGAAACAAGATTTCGCGACTCAGCAAACGGAGGCCCGTCGCCGACGGCCATAGGGGCGTCCCCGACGGCCTCTGGTTTTGTCGGTTTTGTCCGAAACTGTTTTCTTCATAACTTCTTCGTTATTGCTCCGTTTTACTCACCGTTTTCGCCCACGTTCTCGTAATTCAGCCCTCTATCATGACATCTTCCAATATATTCATTTTAAATCCATTAACATTCCACAAAACACATCCAATCTTCGTGATTAACCCGGTTTTGTTCATTTCACATCCTCGGTGCTCCGATTAGCTCCCGATTAGCTCCTTAAACTCTTTTAGACCTGTAAAACACAAATCCCATTAAAAGTAGGCTATTCAAGATTAAAAGCTATGTAAAAGCATCAACTTAAGCACAAACGATCACCGGTTTTCGACCATGTATCACATCCCCACACTTGTCTTTTGCTTGCCCTCAAGCAAATCTGTTTTTCACTTTCACGTGGGTCGAACGAGAAACACACATCCCATCTCCGAGACTAAAGTTAAGGTCTAAAGTTATACCCGGTTCAAACTTTTTACAATTTACGAAATATCTAACGGTAAAGTGAATAATCACATATAAAATGGTTATCGAAGATTAACCCGCCTTTGAAACTAATAAGTCATGCACACCCCTCACAATATTCTCTCCACTCGGTTTAAAATTTGGCTAATAGATAATGAATTAGCACTTTTCAAGTAATCATTCAAAACCGATTAGAACACGTACCCGCATAGGCTTTCAACTCAATCGTTCTCCACCACCGAACATGAATACTAAGTACAAGTCATAAGGTCTTTGGAGGGTTGTAATGGGGTTAGGCGAAGGGTATGAAATAGGATATTTTAAAGTGGCTAAGGTGATGAAAATTCGATTTTTATTACAAAAGACTACTCTAAACAAAACTAAACTATAAACATCAACTACAAGGCAACAACTTTAGCCTTTTATTTCTCAAACTAAGAACATATATTTTTGTTCTTTTCTCACAATTTTCTATCTTTTTCATACATTTTCTGATTTTTCTCTTTTTTTTTTCTTTTTTTTATGCAAACAAACAAATACAACTATACAAACTTTACTCCTATAATCGAATTTCCATCACACGGGTTTAAAAGAAAAAAGTTTTAAGGTTATGGGCTAAAGGGTAGTCAAACGAAAGGATTAGGCTCAAAATTGGCTACTAAGGGGATAATTTTTGGGTAAGGATATAAAAATGGTGTAACAGGAAAGGGTTTACCTAATGCCTTAATCATTCTCGTGCTTGTATTCGGTCTATGGTCTCGAACGTATCAAAAGTTGCAAGTTCTACAATACGCGACTAATGGTCCACTCAAACAAAGAAACATGTATATGTAAATCTATGATATAAAAGTGGGTCAAAACCTCACGTATAAGGGTATGGTATGTGATATGCATAAAATGCTAGTTCCTTAGGCGAATTATTCCCAAATAACCACCCGCTAAATACACGTCATGTTATTAATTTGAACTTGACCATGAAAAAAGACCAAATGGGTTGTGCAATCCCTCGTTGACTTAGTTACTTATGCTTTTAAGATCGCTTTTTAAACAAGAAATTTAGAAAAATTTTTGAAATTTTCCCCCATCCCCACACTTGAGGTAAACATTGTCCTCGATGTGTAGTATTTAAATGAACGGGTCAAAATCGAAAACTTTTACTACTCCCCCATCCCCACACTTGAGGTAAACATTGTCCTCAATGTGTAAGAACTAGAGTTTTAAAACGCACAAGGGATGTGACACGGCTAACCTTCCAAAAAATTCCACCCCGGAAAAATAACATACAATTACAATCCACTTATTACTAATCTAAGAATCAAGGTAAAAAGGAAACGCATGCACCTGATTTTTGTCGCTTGATGCCCATATCTTCTTCTTCTCTTCATAAAAACGGTTGTCTCTCGAACATCATGTACCTACAAATTCTAACCCTTGTGTAGAAGCATGCTTCTCACAACCATTGAAATTTGTTAGGTGGTTAGTTCTACCATTTTTATAAAAGTGTTACCAAATCATGCGTTAAATTACCTTGATTTTTTTTTTGTGGAAAAATAAGTTACAACAATAACAAGCCTAACTCACTTTCGTAGGAATCACGGTTGCATTTAGCTTATGCAACAAGCCCTTTTAAACCCCCCAATAGCTTGGGAGGACGAGAGGTCTCGTGAGGGTTATATAGGGAACACACCTGTTTGAATTTGCGTGCGCTTTGTGTTTGGATTATTGTTTGAATTTGCGTGATTATCTGTTTAATTTGTTTAGCTTTCTTTTTGTACTTGTATTTTTCCTTGTTACGCGGGGTGTGTTACTTGTGCAGGTTACAGGTAGTGCATGCATACGCGGAACTCCGGGAGGACTTCACCTTTAGTCTACGAATCGGAAATCGAAAGAGTCGCAAGAAGAAACCTAGCAAGCCGGTTAGAAGCAACACTTGCTTCTAATCAAACCAACCAAACACCACAACACACACCGTCCATTGAAACCGATTCAATGGCGAACCAAAACTCTAACCAAAACCAAAACCCAAACCAATTCCAATACCGAAGCAACTTCAATCCCGCTCCAAATATGCAACCTATACCTCCAGAGCGACCGGGTGGTAATAACAACAATACCGGACCACCCACACCACCTTTCCAAAACCAAAATCCCAACAACAATCAAAGAACACCCCAACAACAAAACCTTCATCGACAAACCTCTTTACCCATCAACCTAGATGACCGGAATGTCAATTCCGACCGTCGGGGAAATCGTGATCGCGGCAATCCCGCAAATGAAGACCCATTCTTCAACATCGATGACTTGAGGAATGCAATCCCCGATGATGAACCATATAGTGTTCCCGGTTATCAATCGCCGGAACATGTAAGCATTCATACGGAAAATTCGGACGATGGGGGGTACTGTGACAATTGGGTTAACGATGATGAAGATTGGGGCTACGTGAATAGGGGAAACGTCTACAACGCTAGAAGGTATGATGATGAGGAATTTGGCTACCAAAATGCCAATTACGTTGGGGACGACGAATGCGGTTACGGAGGTGGAAGAAATGATGGTTATGGGAACAACCGTCAACCACGAAACAATAACCAACGGAACCGGAATGATGGGTTTTATAACAACAACAACAATGCAAACCCTAACCGGATTCCTCGTTTCGTGGGAGGTGGTAACCCAAGGGATAATAGAAGAGAGGATCGAAGAGATGATCGAAGAGGTGAAAGACGGGATAATAGAAGACCGGTCGGTCAAGAAGTTAACGGTCCCCATCGTCGTCAACGACCTCCACGGGGAGTGAATGATCGTTTTAGGCCAGTTGTCACCGAGAACGACTCACCAATCGTTTGTGAGAGGAGGATGTTTGATTGTAAACCACATTACATCAACATACTTCCTCATTTTAATGGAAGGTCTAACGACGAACCGTACACACATTTGACAGAGTTTTCTTCCATTTGCAGCACTATCGGGGGGCACAACTTTGCACTAGAGGAGGTTAAACTTCGCTTGTTCCAATTCTCATTGAAAGACAAAGCGAAGCAATGGTTCCTTACACTCCCGGCCAATAGCATCCGCACATGGGGAGAAATGCAACAAGCTTTTCTAGATGAATACTATTCTATGGCAAAGACCGATGATGCTCGTGATGAAATTAGGTCTTTTCGCCAATTATCGGGCGGGCCGTTGCATGAAGCCTTTACAAGATTTAAAGAAATGATGTGAAGATGCCCACATCATCAAATAGAAAAGTGGGAGTTGGTCAAGTGCTTTGTACGAGGTCTAGACGACAACAAATGGAACCGACTTGAATCAACGAGCAATGGGACCCTTCTAAGCAACCATGAAGATGATGATTGGGAATTCTTGGAACGGATGAGTAAACGTTCGAAAGAGAAAGAATAGGCCGATCGAGCTAAGAAGCATCCCATTTCACAGTCACTTCCCGATCTTGACTCTAAAGATCGGATTTCCACCTTAGAGCGGGAAATGGCTCGAATGAAGAAAAAGGAAAGAAAATAAACTAAACTAAAATCGAACAAGCAATGAAATACTAAGCGCACTAGCTCCCCGGCAACGGCGCCATTTTGAAAGACCGTGTTGTCCCGATCAGTCAAAAACCCAGTTAAACCTAGGTAGCTAGGGTAAGTCGGGTATCGAATCCACGAAGAGCATGTGGTCAGTATCGCACGACCTGTTCGACTAGTTTGACTATTTAAAAAAATGTACAAATTGATTATGAAGCTTGCTTATTTTTATTTGTTTGTTAGGTTTTGAAAAGGAGTAGGACTAAGCCGACAAATTGATATTATTTAAAACTACTGTTGATTAACTAAGATAGCAAACTAAATTACTAAATGATTGAAACAAAAAAACTAGAAACAAGTTCCACACCCGGTTTCGGTAATTGCCAACCTAGGGTTTCTACAAATTTTAGATTCAACTCAATTGCATACGATTAGCGGATTTAGTGTACCGTGACTTAGGTGCCAATAACTATCAACGTTTCGAAAAACGGACAAGAATGCACTTTGGAATCAACACAAGTAAAACCTAACCACGACAATGCATAACTACACATAACCATTTCGTAAAGTCATAACTTTTAACATCGTTCGGCAGTTTACGAATTCGAAACAAATGTAATACTATTGTCAAAAGTTTCAAAAATCAAACACAAATTGTCACTAAGTTGAAACAAGAACAATTCGAAACCCTAGAATTAACAACTACCTGCACCGGGGTGAAACCTAAGAGACTAGCCGTTCATAGTCGAAGAAGCACGATCACCGGAGGATGAACACGAACCCCGAACCATAATCTTCAAGTCTTGAGGAGAGGTGGAAGTAAGGGTTTGAAGATGAAGGTGGAAGAGGATGATGGTGATTTGATTAGGGTTAGGATGGAGATGGTGTTAGTGGTTGTGTTAGGATTGATTAGGGATGAATTGGATGATCAAGAATGGTTCCAATGAGGTGTTTTTACCTCCCAAGGTTCGTAACCCCCGAAAATGGTCAAACAAAACGTTATAACTCGTCAAAGATCAACAAGAAACAAGATTTCGTGACTCAGCAAACGGAGGCCCGTCGCCGACGGCCATAGGGGCGTCCCCGACGGCCTCTGGTTTTGCCGGTTTTGTCCGAAACTGTTTTCTTCATAACTTCTTCGTTATAGCTCCGTTTTACTCACCATTTTCGCCCACGTTCTTGTAATTCAGCCCTCTATCATGACATCTTCCAATATATTCATTTTAAATCCATTAACATTCCACAAAACACATCCAATCTTCGTTATTAACCTGGTTTTGTTCATTTCACATCCCCGATGCTCCGTTTAGCTCCCGATTAGCTCCTTAAACTTTTTTAGACCTGTAAAACACAAATCCCATTAAAAGTAGGCTATTCAAGATTAAAAGCTATGTAAAAGCATCAACTTAAGCACAAACGATCACCGGTTTTCGACCATGTATCACTTCCCCGATAACTCTGCAAAAAAGAAGCACCTTTAGCCTCGCCAAGGGGAGAAAGGGGTTCTCTCCTTGACCCGACTCCGGTGTGAGAATAAGTATGGGTTATGAAGAAGAAGAAGATGTATTTGAGAAGTGTGTGTAACTTGAATTTCATACCTGAGTAGTTCTCATATTTATAACCGGGAGTCGTTGGGCGGGAAAACCCATTAGTGAAAAGTTGACAGAAGATGCTAACCCCGTAAGCGGTTACATTTCCTTCCGTCAAGCTTCTTGATCTGACGTGAGAGCACACGGATCGTGGCTTAGATCGAAGGCTGGGGATTTGCCACGTGTAAAGTGATCAAGTGGATATTACTCTCCAATTGCATGCCTTCGTTGTGATTTCAGGGATGCCTGAGATGGTGACACGTGTCCAGACAGTTATAACCGTCTTAGTGGTGCACGATTGTATTTCTTCTAGAAGATTACTGCTGTAATCTGGTGTGACGCCTTATTGTGTGGAATCAGCTGAATAGATAAATCCCAAGTCTGGGTTAATAGTATCCAAATCTGGATATTTAAGCGGAAGTGTTAATTTTGGGATTTTCATCCTTTGTTTATGGGAGAAAGCGCAACGATTTATGATTTCCTTTGGGCGCGCAAGTGTTGATTGTTGACTGTTTTTTAAGTCTCTTTTTGTGAGACCGGTGCGCAGCCGCGCAAGGTACAAGGCTGAAAAGCAAGGTTGTGGTATGGTCCCAAGCACTTATTATGAGGTTTTTGGGACCTTACCCCTTCATGGCACAATAGGCCTAGTTACAAGGACAGTTTTAAAATTATAAGCCATGATCTTTTAAGATCGAGGCATTAAGGTTTGAACGTAGTTCATCACCTTTTCTTGACAGGGAGTCGTAGACTACAACTGTCTTTTGTCTCATTGGACAATGAATAATGTCCCGTAGGCACTTCGTCACTAATGGATGTTTTATATGTGATCATCTTAATTGATGATTTGAACCCATGATTTCTAGATCATTAGGCTAGATAAGGAATCTGGAAGAATCCAATGTGAGGATGACATGTGACTTTATCGAATCACATTTGCTAGGAGGGTTAACATGTTTTCATACGTTAACAAGGAATTGAATCTTAAAAAGGTTTTACCATAAAGGCCTTGTCTAAAATGACATATGGGCTAGGTTATACCTTCAAGATTTCTTTTTAATATTTATTGGTAGATCAACTGTAAATTGGAATGATATTTTGATTTGTTTTATATAATATTTTCATACATATAATGAAAAATGAAACTTAAACTGAAACATTCCATAAATTAGAAGAAGTACATAATTTCCCTAAACGGGACTTTAAAGAAATAACATTGTCCACACAGAGACTAAAATAAGAAATACAAGTCCTCGCAGTGACCAAATACATAAATAAAAATGTCCACACAGGGACTTGATTGAAATTTAAAAATTATTAAACGAATAAATAAGGATTTTAATAATCCCTTTTCTTCTTCCCCTTTATTAGGTTTGCCAAACCCTTAAGTAGACCCCGGTGGCTTCTACGCTCCTCCTGTACCTGTTGCTCCACCTCCTGCAACCGTTGAAGGATTTCCTGCTGCTGTGGTGGTTGGATCTGTGGCGGCTGCGGCGGCTGTTGCTACGGAGCTTGAGGAGGTGGTGGGTATCGATACCCATATGCTGGGTACCCAGTTGGATACGCAGCTTGAGAGGGCCCTTCAGGGTGAAAAGCATTGTAGTTCACCGCCTCGAGGTACGGGTCAACATTAGGGGTATTGTAGTAGTTGTAGCCAGGATAAGCTGGTTGCTCAAAAGGGTTATACGCTGCTGCACCGGCGTAAGAAGAAATTGGGTTATCATAACCCATTTGTGGTGCTGGTTCGACTGGTGCAGAGTCGACTTCAGAAACTGGGTTTGATGGCCCACCCAGTTCTGGGTCTTCATACAGTGGCGGGTAGTGGCTGCCACTGGAGTGTTGTGGGGTGCTGAAGTGGAAACCCCCACGCACGGACATACGTGCACCTGTTCTTCTTTTCCTTGGTGGTTCTGGAGGCAGTTGTTGATCTGGCGGCGGCGGTGGCGGTGGCGTGACCGCCTCAAAATGTGGATCCTCTGTGGGATCCTGCTGCTGTTGTGGTGGTGGGTTGAAAGGGGGAGTGTACTCCCAGTTGTATGTGGCCCATCTTTCAGCAAAACTATTTGGGCCCCTATAAGGCGAACCATGGAAGGATGATCCGTCTGAAATCTCGATGGGATGCGTTGGCATCCCAGATGGTGGCTCGGCAGGATCCAGATCTTCATCCATATCCATGTCTTGGTTGCCGGAAAAATGATCTTCTGGTCTTAATGGGTTATAACCCATTGGTTCTTCGATCTGGTTCATCGGATTAAACCGGCTTTGGAAGTATGGCGTCGGGTCCTGGAAGGCACGGTGTGAACTTGACCGCTGCAACGGTATGGAGGAATGGTGCGAATCGCTATGCTCCTCGTCTTGATGAGGACCAAAAGGGTGATGATAAGACGGGGAGGAACTGAGCGAGACAGAGCGTCTCGCAGGCTCTAAATAAGTTCTCCAATCCTCATGAGGACTAAAGCTAAGGGTTGCCGAAGGTGTTCGCCGGTGGGATGGCCCGGCTTCATGATCATTCCTTGCAGTTATTGGTGCCTTTCCTCTTCCAAATCTACCTCTAATACGTGGCGGCATTGTCTTTGTTCCTGCCAAAACAAACAAAAGAAGCCAACAAAAGAAAACAATAAGATTAGGATTAGTCCTAAGTCATTAGCCTAGACTCGGAAGTCGAGTAATGTGCAAACTATGTCATTGAGATTAAACACAAAAGACTAGTGTTTAATTCACTCAATGTTGCCTCTGATACCAACCTGTCACACCCCGATATTTCCACATATTACCGGTGGGCCCGGTGGGGAGTATCGTGACGTAGTTGATATCATCATGGTCAATAATCACAGTTTAAATGCACGGCGGAAGTCTTAAAGTAATATTACAAACCGAATTGAAAGTACAATAAATATTATACAACGGATTGTAGATGAATCCACAGGCGGATCTAAAACAGAAAGAAATATTGTACAATAGATCTTAAGTATCAAAAGATTGCAAGACTCTTTATTTAATACTCAGGAGTTCCAGCCCATTACGCTTAGTACCTGCACTTAACCTTTTTGAAAAAATACGTCAGTTTTCACTGGTAAATACAATTAACTGACTCTTTTTGAAAATATTTAAGAAAATTGATTTAAATGCACAAGGCACAAATATTCTTTTATAACTTGGGGCAATTATTAAAATAATCTTGTATACAGATTTATAAATTTGTCGTACGTTCAGGATCCGGGATAGAAGCCAGAACAAGATTAATAGACACACCACATAATATAAACCCACAGCGAGTTATCCTCAACAGGCGGGTATATCTTTTACATACGCACTGTCAGGTGTATGCCTACACCCCGTGCTTAAATCGTGGCCATTTCAATGAATGAGCCAAGGATATCCAGGACATGGTCATTAACCCCCCAAAGGCTTAGATCAAACAAAACAGATTAAACGGGTTATCTCAATAATTTAACCACTAATCGATTAAAGATTCAATACCCGACCAAGAGGTATTATTAAATACCGTATCCCAAGCCCGTATAACGGAAAATAAGTTAAAAGTATTTACCTGAGCTAAAATATAATTTTATTCTCAGCCGTATATCAATCAGCAAGTACAGGTAGCTTTTACTGGGCTCCTAATCTGGAACGAAGGTTTTAGTAACCTATTAGATTCCTAACGGGTCTTATTTAAGTTATAACTTAGACCGGTTAGTTTTAAAGAAAGGTTTACGGTTCGAAACGTAAGATTAAGCGAAGACTGGATTAGAATGTGATTTAGACCCAACAAGTATGAAGACTTGTATAAAATAGGTAAACTAAATACATTCTGGATTTTGAAGTAAAAATGATAAGGTTTGACCCGTTTCGGCCAATTCATACAAACTAGTTACATAAACCGTACCGAACGCGTATATGCATAACAGGTAACCGAAATGAGTCATGAACATGTTCCATAAGTTATTATGCTTAAATATGTTGTGATATCAGTAGGATATCTTCCATTATGCCCAAAACGAATTTAAAGTCAATTTAAGCCCCGTAGGGGTACTTTGGTCATTTTAAAGTTTATAAAAGAGGTTAAATAACAATCTGAGGTTCTGGTCTAAAACAATCAGTAAAAATATTTATTTTAGCAAGTTACATCAGTAAGATATCACAAATATGTGGAATTTATCATTCATGGCCAAACTATGCTCCGTAGGGGCATTTTGGTCATTTCACATAAGCTTTAAGGTCAAATTTGTAAATCTGAGTTCAAGACTTATACTTACTGTTAAAGTATAAAAATTTATTTATAAAATCAGTAGGTAATAAGTCTAAGGTGCTAAATATGGTTTTAAACCATACTATGCGCCTAAATCGCATAAAAGTCAGTATTTGACGATATTCGGGTTGTTTAACGAAATATGAGATTTTGATCAGTCTCAACTGTTTAAAGTGTTTTATTTAATGTATAAAATCAGTAGAAAAAGGTTTGACATGTAAAGGATGTGCAAAACTCATTTTATTAGCGAAAAGGGTATTATCGTCAATTACCGAGTCTATGCAAGAACTCTATGTTATGAT
The DNA here is from genome assembly GCA_030545235.1 of Helianthus tuberosus. Lineage (NCBI taxonomy): Eukaryota > Viridiplantae > Streptophyta > Magnoliopsida > Asterales > Asteraceae > Helianthus > Helianthus tuberosus. Next base: position 64,673 of record JARYGA010044610.1, read on the forward strand.
CAGTTTAAAATTTAACAAAAATTTCCAAAAATCCCTAAATATTATATCTTAATAGTAGGTGGCAGGTTGGGTGTCAAAAATTGGGTTTAAATATGACTTATGCCAAAAATATCTTTAAATTAACAAAAAGCTTTCATTTTACGATATCGAGCATAACTTTCATTTTAGACCAGAAATGTGACAACTGTCAAATTTGCATGCATCCGTACAATTAATTAACTATGATTAGTGCTTAATGACTGTGCTGAATTACAATTAACTGTTTTCTGATTATTACATAGTAGAAACTCGATAAATTAATACTCGATTATTTAATAAACTCTCTAAGATAATATTTTTTGCCGGTCCCGACTCGGGGATAGGGTGCTAAATTAATAATTCGCTAAAATTATAAGATAATACATTTTTGATAATTTCTTTAGACCCCATATAAAATATAAATTAATAATTCCTTATATATAGCATATTACATGAATGATTTATGAAGGTTTCATGAAAAATGACTCAATTGTCTTTTGTTTTTTGTTGAAATCAATTTTCCCTTGAATCTCGTCTCTAATTTTCCTTAGCATGGTAAGAACTTCTGGTGTTGTTTTCTCATAGCTCAACAAGAAATTGTTCAATGTGATTGTCGCTTTAATAGCTTCGTTTCGCGAAGGGGGCTCCATTGTAGAACTTTCATCATCTTCTTCATCGATATCATCTTTATTAATTCCAATAACGCTTTCAATAATTTCTTCATCAGTCAACAAATGTGCAACTACATTTCCTTCTGGGTGAGTCAGAACATCTTCGACATCCATTGCATTGCGATAACCCAACTCTTTGATCAAATTCTGGAGTTCTTGAGTGCTTTCACCACCTTCATCTGAGTTCTCAAAAGTCATGTTATCTGTTGATCGAAGTTTACAATGACGAAAGCAGTTCGCAATTGTATTTGCACGAACATCCATAGTCCATGCTGAAATTGCAAGATTCATTGCATCTAATACATTTATTTTTTGCTGGATTTGGAACCCCTAATTCATAACCCTCCAAAAGACTTCTATAAAATCGACGACGATAATGCATCTTAAAAGCTCGTATGATCCCCGCGTCACAAGGTTGAATTTTTGAAGTTGTGTTTGGTGGCAAAAAAAATAATTCAACATTTCGTAATTCAACTATAAATTAATAAAATATTAATTAATATATAAATTAATAATTATTAATTTATCGATTAATTAATAACTCTTTTAATTAATAAATTTTGGTGGTCACAAGTGTATTATTTTATAGAGTTTCTACTGTACTTACATGTGCATCACATATTGCATAATGACACGCCATTATTACATGCAAACCATATTGACTTACATGATGCACAAAGCACAGTTAACGGATAAAACAGGAATATGCTGACGAGGTTCAGTACATAGACAGACAGTGTTTTGAGACCCAGTATTAGCCAAAAACCAAATACTACACTAGTATAGTGCGTAGGGAAGTAAGGACCACAAAACTGCTTTTCTAGGTGATAGTTAAAGTGCCGGAAAGTGCCTAAAACCCACATAAAGTGCAGAATTATGTAACATCCCGAAAATATAAAACTTTATAATAATAAAGTATAAAAATAAACAAGAATAAGCTAACTAGGATAAGTAACCCAGTTAGCTAAGAATCTTGTAGAAACACATGAATGAATTAAAAAGCCTAAAATATAAACTAAATGAAAGTAGAGGGGCTTATGTGTAGAACTTGAAACTTAATTAAATTAGAAATAAAATAAAATTTACACCAAACACCCACTTGGGATGTCTGGTCGATCAAGAAGCAGGGGGGCGACAGGAAGGTCTCACCCAACCCTAATCTTCACAAAAGTCACAAATTCAAGGCATAAATCAAGTCCAAATCGATTTCTAAGCACGAATTGGTGATCACCTCACTGAAGGGATCACAAGGTATGTGAAATTCTAGTGTTTTGATTCATCTCAAGTTCTAGGTTAATTGTGAAAAATCAGAATTTCAGCTTGATTGTGTTTGCATGTGTGTAATTAGAAGAGATATGGTGTTTAGGGATGAACCCTAGGTGAAATCTTGTTGAAAGATTTTATGGTAATCATAGAGTTCATAACCACTATTGTAGGTGGCTAATGAACATGAAGAGAGCTTGATAAGTCCTAAAAATATGATCTTGTTCTAACATAAATCTGAATTTAAGAATAAATTCAGAAATATTAATGTTAAGACTTGTGTAGAATTGACTAATTAAAGTAGTTTGGATGATAATTACAAGTCATGAAATTGGTTTAGATCATGTAGAAATCCGACCCACTAGGTGTTTGATAAAACGCCTAAACGAGGGTTAAAATGTTAAGGGTTGGTAAAAAAAACGCAGATTTGAATATGTTAAGAATTAATGCGTTAAAGCTTAAGAAAGAGTTCTAATCTTGTTATGAATTGAACTCTTTAGGCAAGGAATCCGGAACGTCAAGTGGACACGCCGGAGGTGATACCCGCGGAAAAGGTGTGCTTTAAAGGTACGTGGCTTAAGTCCCGTTAAATTATATGTAAATGTTTGGATTTGTTGTGTAAATGATATTGTAGTGTAAAGGATGTGTTTGATGCGTCGTTAAAGTGGCGAAGTACGCTCGACCATCAAACGGGTCAAAGTAAAGACTTGGAATTTAGTTTGGCTTGTCAATAAAGTGATGGTTTTCACTAAATAGCCGAACGGGTCAAAATGATGATTTTAAAAGAATCACGAGAGTAGAGACTTGAAAGTCTCATACTTCGTTAAATGGGGATTGTACCATACCAATGATTTGGTTATATCTATCTAAGTATAAGAACCCGGGAATTTGGGTCAAACAATTGAAGTTAAATAAAAAGGGTCGCTTGAAACGGAATGCTTAAATTCCGAAGAAACAAGTATTTAGTCCTAAGGGAACGCAAAGCCATAGAATGGCGCGAATGCACAAAATTCATGAGCCCTGGAATTTGGGTAATTATGTCAAAAAAGCCTTAAGAATTGAAAAAGTGGTGTTATGCACTTACACTAATGGGTTGGATAATTGAAATAAGGAAATTGTGAACCGATTGTCGGTATCTCGGTTTCCGCGATGTGAAAATTTCATGGTTGGATCTGTAATTTTATTACGGACTCATAGGAAAAAGAATCGGTTAAAACGGACCAACGAATCATAAGTTATGGCCATTTTAAGTTGGAAAATTGATTAAACCTTGAACTGGGAATGTACAGCAACAGCTGAAACAAGAGTCTGTGAAAACAAGGGCTAGGCGTGACGCCTAGGCCCTTGGCGTCACGCGACGCCCCTATGATCCGGAAAAAAATAAAATTTTGACTTTTGACTCTTGGAACTTGTTTATATCCATTCTAACTTTATCAAAACTAACATTTGTTGTGGTTTAGATCTTAGGTGATGTTGGAAACTAACCGGAAGATGATCAAGCTATCTTTTGAAGAACCGAACACAATTTAGAAGCTTCCGCGATATTTTAACTCTTAATAGACTATGTTTATGGAATGTAAACATTTGTTAAACAACTTTTGAATGTTTTAACTTAGTCTTTAGTTTACTAAGCTTTTTGCTACTTATGAACTTGACTTATGAAATCCATGTTAACTAGGCATCTTTTGTTTTAAAATGGTATGAATTATAATTAAATTCAAGTAAAATTTTGACGGGTGTTACAAATTATGCATAAATCAGCAAAATTCAGCATTTTGACAAGCTAGTTACATGCAAAAATATGACTAAATGGTCCTGAATACTTTCCTAAGTGTCGGGAATTAAAGGTGTCACAAAAGAGTACTTAAAGATTACTAAACAGAATAGTTTGACACTTAAACGAACCGGTATCTAACCGAACAACCGGACATTACCCGAAACACCAAAATTATACTAGAAGCATTGTTTTAATGTTTCTGAGCTAGTTATGATCCCCGAACACCCTGACACACTATATAACACATCATATGCATGGACAGTAACTAATACACTTAACTTCCAACTAAATTCTCTAAGTTATCATTAAAACCAAACCAAGACCCCCCCCCCCCCCCATGGTGGACGGTCACCTAAGTGGCCCAACCTTTGATCTTGTGAGATCTTACTTGATCTCCTTACTCTCCTAAGATTTGATTAAGATTATGTATGTACTGTTACAAACACAAGACCCATTGGACAAAACAATTAGATGGTTATAAGAAGTCATGATCCTCTCATTCTCACACACACTACACACACCAACTCACCTCCTCTCCCTCTCTTGGTTTCGGCCGAGATCAAGCACCACCACCACCATCATTTCCAACTCAATTCCATCCATTCCAAGACCATCCTAAGGTGTAAGAAGGTGTTT
>JARYGA010044611.1:0-16149 GCA_030545235.1 Helianthus tuberosus
TACCATAATTTGCATTAATAACTTAATTCATTATCTTTCAATAATCCGACCCTTTAGGATTGTATCATTGCTGACTCAAACTACTGGGTTGAGGGTAACGTAACCTTCAAAAGATGGGCCTACTACAACAACTAAGATAATCTCTTAAATAAGTGCAAAAGTGCGGAAATAATCAAAGGTTACACTATACACGAGTCGGAACCAAGTGATTCATCTTGTCTATCTGTTTTTTCTTTTTATTTTTATTTTCAGCATTTTTAGTTAGTTTTTATTTTTCTTAGCTTAAAACATTTTTTTTTTACTTTTGATTTGATTAGACGTTGAGGATAAACCGGTACTAAAAGCTCTTGTGTTCTTGGACGACCTCGGTATCTTGCCAACACTATACTACGCTCACGATGGGTGCACTTGCCCATATGTGTGTTTAGTGTTAGTAAATATCGTGTTTTATAAATTTAAAACTTGGCTAAAAAAGTGTTAAAGGGCTTAAAATATACACCTAATATATATAACACTCCGACTATATATAACACTCCGACACGCATCAGTAACCGATGCTCAGAAGACAAAAATTTGCAAACTTTTAGGCCTTGGCCATGCAACTTTGCTAATACGAATCCAAGGTCTTTAACATCAGAATGGGGCCACTTGATCAGTTCTGAAAAGCCATGAAAGCCTTGCCATGCACTTATGTTGTCTTGGATTCTTTTGAAAGAGTCTTGAATGTAAGATTTGTCGTAACCACTCATAGGATCCAATTCTTGTTCAAATTTGAATTATGCATTTATCAGAATTAACCGGAACTAAGTATCAGATGTTTATAAAACAGACTAAGGTTTGGGATTTATAAATGGGTCGCTCAGAGGTATTAATTAACATGTCGACACTTTTAAATCCTACCATACATCTTTCAACTTGATCCGGGCTTATAACACGTTTCACCTTCCATGACACATGTCTTTATTTTATTGGGCATGATTTTTACGAGGTGTTACAAGATCACAGGTAGAATTTCAACCCACTAATATGAAAACGAGATTGGATTAAGGTATATGGATGTGTACAAATTCTTCTTGTGTATAAACCGATACATTTAGCATCTGATATCATTATTGTTAATAAGGTTGTGGATAAATCTACTTTTGATATTTTTGAGAAAAATATTTATGGTTTAAATACGTTTTCGTATAGAATTTTTTTGTTATATACGTTTTCGACCCCCCGTCGAAAACGTCAAGCTTCGCCACTACCGAAGGCCTTATTGTAACTGATGATACGATTCATCATTCAAAACCGTTTATTTACCCACATCTTTAAAACCCCTCATAACATAACTAGAATCACACAATTTTTTTTGTTTTCTCTTGAAACCGGTAACCGGCCGTCGCACAATAACCACCAAACGCCATCATGAAACCACCAATTGCCGCACACCGCTGATTCTCTGCCGCTGAAGAAGGCCGCAACCGACCCTCACGTTCTGCTACACTGCCACCATCGTCGTCGCACACCACATCAGAAACTACATCCCCGTACATAGCCCTAAACTCACCAACCTAAGTGATATGTTTCCCGCCGCATCGCGCGGGTAAATGACTAGTCACTAAAAAAATATATTGAGGTAAGATATGATTAAAAACAAGTATTTAATGTATTATATTTTATTACTATTGTTTTTTATTTAATTAATTTTTTAAATAAAGTAACAGAATACAAAGAGCTGAAATAAGATGAACGGAAAAAAACCAATTAACTCACATAATTATGATTTATGACACGTGACACAACTATAGATTATCTAGATTTAATATGTACGGATTTAATTTAAAGGAAGAACCTCTTGTTGTTTAATCAATCACTTAAAACACTCCAAAATTATATAAAACAATTTGCTTTGTACCTACCGTCCTGTCCTATTTTCTGTTATCATGTGATTTTTCAATATTCATGATTGAGGCTAAGATGCAAACATCAACCAACACTAGAAATATCTTGATGTTTATAAATATTTTCATATTGCAACGTCCATGGAAGTTTATAAACATGGTGTTTTGACATGATAAAGGTTGTTAACTAGTCAAATTAAAAGAAAAATATGTGTATATAATAAAAAAAAAAACGGTTCTACTTTTACATTGTGTCTTTTAAGTCTTCAAAAAGTTTGAGACGTCCTAATTTAATCTCCAGTTTAAGCTCAATCTAACTCATGACTCGATAAGTTGGCTCACTCTTTCGAATTTGGTGATTTAAAAAAATATATATATATATGTCTCGAATAACTAGTCAATAACAAATTTAAATTATACAAGTCACAGATAACTTAACTATCAATACATCAGAAAAATCAAAAGCAAATGTTTATCCAATTTACCTTTGCCTCGAATGTTTTTACGAGCGTTTTTAATTTAATTAAAGTCAATATCAGCATGACTTAAATTACGAGAAAGTTCTATCAATGGGTCTTATATGAGAGTCATATATGTACATATTCCCATTTAGGAGTTAGGTTGAGAGTCTTATATGTACATATTCCGAAGTGAGATTGTTGTGGTCTGTGGAATTAAAAATCAATGGGTCGGTTTTGATTAAAAACCATAACCATAACCGCGATGTCGGTTATTGGATAACCATAACCATAACCGGTCGGTTATGGTGGTTATGGTTATTCAGTTTTGATGGTTATAACGGGTCGGTTATGAGTGGTTAACCGTGTATTTAGCTTAGCTAAAAATAGCTTAATTTTTTTGACATTAAATAAATTATTATTGCATATTTGTATATACTAGGTTAAACAACCCGTGTATTACACGGGGTTTGATCAATAAATTATTAAATAGGTATTAATAAGCCGAAAAAATATACGCCATAGTTTAAAAATAATAATTAAATAAATGAAATATTCATAAATAGTTGAAAAATAAGCGTTTTTAACATTTGACCTCCTAGAGATCAAACATAACTCAAACAAATCTATTCATAAAAAAATTAGTTGAAGTTGTCACATCTACAATACATATATAAACATATGCAAAGAGCAAAAATACGCCATGATATAAATCGAGCTGGGAATAAAAAATAATAATTACTTGAATACTTTTGGCTATAAGAGGGGAAGGGGCATTATCGGCTAAGGGTCCTCAGCTTCGAAGCCGCATGCGAAACACCCCCGCCACCCCCTCCTTCGGGTAGGCGAGCGGCTAGGAAAGCTCGGCTACTCTTTTGGTGTTCTAAAGGGAACATGACGTATGCGTGCATGATATTGTAAAACATGATTTTTAAGGACGATGGGCATGACTTCTCACCATTCCACATAAGGGATCATTTAGTTCAACCCGTTTTGGACAATGATGCCCTTGGTGAGATTATGGATCCACATACGCATTTTCGAATTCGCATTGATCTTGTGACACATATTGCAATTTAAGATCTACCTGATTTAGAAGATTTAGACGAGGAATAGTTTATTTTTATTTTGTATTATGTTCAATAATTTATTTATATAGTTGAATTATTTATTTTGTAATTTATTTGAATTTGAATTATGTTTATTTGGTATTTAATTGTTTAATTTATTTTATGTTAGAAAAAAGTTCCAGGATACTCTAGAGTATGTGCCGCTAGTGTTTTTAGGATACTTTAAGGTAGATTTGATGTGTCAGTGCAGGATTTGGCATTTAATTGTTTAATTTATTTGTGATTTTAGAATACTTTAAGGTAGGGTATTTAAAGTAGAGTATCTAATAGTGCAAGATTAACTAGTCTTAAATTACTTTTAGCTTGTGTCTTTTCCTCTAATTATAAGAGAAGAAAATACACAACAATATGTTAGAATCATATGCTAGAATTATGCTATTAATTAACCTAGATACAATAGAATATGAATCATATGCTAAAACTATGCTATTGAGTTGGCCACCGACACCTACCTCTTCTCAGAGGTACCGGGTTCGAGTCTTGGGAGTGACATATGTCACCCAGGGTAAGAACTCGGCAAGGGGAATTCACAGCGGAGCTAGCTTGGTCGGGTAGCGGCTCCCGGAGTGGGATCACTCCGGCGGTTGGGAGGACCGTGCATTATCCCCCCCCCCCCCCCACTATGCTATTGATTAATCTAGATAGAAATAAATTAAATATGTGAAAAATAATTTAAATTTAAATTAATGCCACGCATTGTTTTTAGATATTTTGTTTTTCAAATTTATTTAAATTTAAATTAATGCCACAAATTGTTTTTAGATATATTTTTTTAACAAAATAATATAACGTCATTATGTAACTTTTAAATCTATCTACTATAATAAAAGAAACCAATAAGTGACACGTGTCGTTCATTGAAGGCGTCTACATTTGTAATTTCCTGCCTTTTCATATTTATCTTATATCAATTAATTAAATAATTTTCATATTTATCTTATATAAATTAATTAAATAATAAATAATAAATTATTATTAAATCTTATCTTACCTTGAATATCGGATAGAATAATTCTATTTTTTCTAATAATATATTATCATCAAATCTATACTATATAATAAAAGAAACTATGTTAGGGACACATGGCGCTCTATGAGGCGGTCTTAATTATTTTTCTAAATATTTATTATGGAAAGTCAGTTATTGATAATATTAAATTTAAAATTTAAAATTTGTAGGAGAGATTTTAATGATAAAGACAAAGGTAACTGATAATAATATATTAATTATTATAATCATATATTAATTATTAAAATCTAAAAAATATATTAGCGTTTTAAATATTTATAAAAACTAGGTTAGAACCCCGTGTATTACACGGGTTGAATAAATGTAATTTTATATATTAAATAAAAAATATATTTTAAAAACCTCATTTATTACACGTGTTGAGCAATTATAATTTTATACATTAAATAATAAATAAATTATATCTTTAAGAAACTCGTTTATTGTGCGGGTTGAATAAATGTAATTTTATATACCAAACAATAAAAAAATTATATTTAAAAAAAAAAACCCTGTGTATTCACGGGTGGAAGAGATATAATTTTATATACTAAAATATAAAAAAAGTTATATTTTAAAAAAACTCTTCGTATTGTACGGGTTGAATAAATCTAATTTTAGGTAGCAAATAATAAAAAAATGTTATATCTTGAAAAACCCTGTGCATTACACGGGTTTATCTATTGTTAAACAAATCTTTAAAATTATATCTTTAAGAAACCTCGTTTATTGTGCGTGTTAAATAATGTAATTTTATATACCAAACAATAAAAAAGTTATATTTAAAAAAACCCCTGTGTATTCACAGGTGGAAGAGATATAATTTTATATACTAAATTATAAAGAAAGTTATATTTCAAAACAAAACTCTGTGTATTGTACGGGTCGAATAAATCTAATTTTATATAGTAAATAATTAAAAAATGTTATATTTTTAAAACCATGTGTATTACACGGGTTTATCTATTGTTAAAAAAATCTTTAAAATTATATATTTAAAAACCTCGTTTATTGTGCGGGTTGAATAAATGTAATTTTATATACCAAACAATAAAAAAGTTATATATATATTTTTTAAATTAGGTTAATACTATTTTAAATTATTGGTTTGATTAATAAGTTGTTTAATATAATTTATCATAGTTAACAATAATAACATTAACAATAAATAATATGCATGTTTATCTACTGTTAAATGAAACAATACTTTTTTAGTTTAAATAAGACATTACGATTTGAAGTTAAGTTTATACCAATAATTTAGAGTTGATAAGATTGATATTAATTTAATTAATATTTAATAGTTTAAATTAAATAATATTTATCTACAATTAAAGATGGTATAGAATAATAACAAATGTTCCTCCATTTATATAGTATAGATGTAGATTAAAATATTATGTTTGGCCGCACATGCTTATTTAATTATGCAAATAAAAGACATACACTTGTTCCTATATTTACAAACTTAAAAATGTGATAAGATTGATATTAATTTAATTAATATTTAATAGTTTAAATTAAATAATAATTATCTACAATTAAGATGGTCTAGAATAATGACAAGTGTCCATTTATTGGTTTCTTTTATTATATAGTATAGATAAAGATTTTATTTAATTGGTAGTTTTAATTGTTTTTATATTTTGATGATAAGGGCAAAAATATTTATTTTAATCAATTGTTTTGTTAAAATAATTTATTTAATACATGTAGAACATATATATTTTTGATACATGTGATATATTTAGAATCATATATACTCTATACTTACTATATAATAAAAGAAACCATTTTTTGGACACCTGTCATCATATTAGGCCATGTCTTATGGATAATTATTATTTTAGTTTAATCTTTTCTAATTAATTATAGATAATCCTCATACTAAATATTATTTAGTTTAATTATTACTTTTATATTTATCTATTTACTTCAAATTCAAACTTAGTTATCTAATTTGATATTAGAGTAAGTTACGATTTTGGCCCCTATGGTTATATCACTTTTACCCTTTTAGCCCAAAAAGTAATTTTTTAACATCTGAGCCCTCAACGTCTTTTTTTCTAACCCTTTTGGACCCCAACATCATTTTTTCTAACTCTTTTGGCCCCTAAAAGTAAATGGATGAGGTTAGTGTTTGGGGCCAAAAGGACTAGAAAAAAAGACGTTGGAGGCTTAGATGTTAAAAGATCGTATCGAGTATTATCCATTAGTATATTGAAAGATATGACTTTTCTATTATTGGTATATAAAATTAGATTTATTAAACCCGTGTAATACACATAGTTTTTTTAAGATATACCTTCTTTTATTATTTACTATACAAAATTACATTTATTCGACCCGTGTAATGCATGAGGTTTTTTAAGATATAACTTTTTATTATTTAATATATAAAATTAGATTTATTCAATTCGTACAATACACGGGTTTTTTTAAGGATATATATTTTTTATTATTTAGTATAGAAAATTACATTTATTCAACCCGTGTAATACACATATTTTTAAAGATGTAACTTTTTTATTATTTGGTATATAAAATTACATTTATTCAACCCGTACAATATGGTTCTTATTGATATAACTTTTTATTATTTAATATATAAAATTATATTTATTCAACCCGTGCAATAAAGTAGGTTTTTAAAGATATATTATTTTATTATTTAGTATATAAAATTCATTTATTTGACCCGTGTAATACACGGGGTTATAACCTAGTTCTTTTTAAAAGATTCATATTCTTGTTGATGATTATTATCTTTTCACTGTTGATATATATATATTTTTTTAATATCATTATTCAACATAGGAGATAAGTTTGAAAATTATTATTTAATAGGAAATAAAAAAATTTAAACTTAATGGTAAGAGGTATGAGAAACTAACATGTTTCTCAGAAAGATTTTCATTTATTAGTATAGTAAGATTAGTATATTACATAGTATTAAAAAATACATATAATCTATAATATTAATGCCAATTATTATCAAATATTCAAATAAAGTGATATGATAAATTATATAAATTCAAATAAACATTCAACTAAAACCACAAAATGATATGAAAACCCATAAGTACTAAAAATCTTCGGTAAAAAACATAAAATATTAAAAATATGGTGAAAAGTACTAAATCCTACAAAGATTTATTACATGTCGGTTCGGTTCGGTTATGGTGGGTATGGAAAAAATGATAACCATAACCGAACCGCTACTTTCGGTTTTATAAAAAACCATTAACCGACCCACCGGTTTTTTATTTGGTTCGGGTTTTTCGGTTTGGTTTTGTCGGTTAATTCGGTTATGGTTCGGTTAATTCGGTTTTTTGCACACCCCTAACTTAAATTACAAGAAAGTTCTATCAAGTAAATTATAAGCGGATTACAATTTAGGAGTTAGTTTAAGAGTCATATATGTACATATTTCGATTTAGGAGTTAGGTTGAGAGTCATATATGTACATATTTCCAAATGAGATATGTTAAAAATTTACTTCGGGATAATTACTTTATGTAACGCTTTGAAGTAACTATTGGTAATTTTAGATAACACGTTTTTTTCTAATCTAATAAGCTGATATACCTTACTGGAAATAAAATATTAATAGGAACCAGAATAGTTATGAATTATAAGTTTTTTCAAAAGAGTTCTCATTGATACCGACTTAAAAAAAGAATTATTTAATTACAGTTTTTTTTAGATTTGACAATCCTTATAATTTACGTTATAAATAAATCACCTTTGTAAATGAGAGTAGCCTGACTAGGGCCGTTCAAATCGCTCGCCGCTCGTTCGAAAATTGCTCGGAAATGCTCGTTCGATTTAAGATAATTGTTCGTGCAATATGATCATTGCCTCATCGGCCACAACATTGTTATTCATAAGAAAAATATTATGCCATGAAATGTGCATGTTTTTAAAAACATAAAAACTTGAGACCAAACATTGTCACTATCTCTCTCAGCAAATTTAAATCGGGCGACACGGTTCAAATGGCTCGAACTTCGCTCAACGCTCGCTCGGAATATTTACTGCTCGAACAATGCTCGCTTGATTTGAGGCTCGGTTTTAAATGAGCCGCTCCGCTCGGTTCGGTTTGTAAACGAGCCAAGCATGAGCAAATGTTCGCTCGGTTCGACTCGGCTCGTGAACAGCCCTAAGCCTGACAAACGTGTTGCCAACTTTAATTCACATATCACACTCTACAGTGATTAAGTTTTCCATCACATACAAAATACCTATCTCGTATCGCTTACTATTAATAAAACCTACGTCTTCCTAGTTTAAAATCATACGCGAATAAGCATTGTGTCTCAACTCATCATGCTCATGGACTGTGTTCCATGATTCCATGAGTTAAATCACTCGAAGATATACCTAAACGCTATCAATTTTATCAAAAGTGAGAGCACAACTGGTGTTACGTCGTAGTTATAAATTTACGGCACCTGACAGTAAAGGGTCAGGTGACAGTAAACGCTATCAATTTTATCAAAAGTGAGAACACCAAGACCTGACCAACCACACTTTTTACGGGTCGGTTATCAGGTCACTTTTCCCTGTCAAAAACCCAGAACACAAAACTTGAAAAAAAAACCGAACATTAATTGTATTTTTTTAGGCCACGTGTAGCCATAAAGCCTCTTTAGGGGCGTTATGCGACAAGTGACGAAATGCGTAAGAGATGGGCTTTGCATCACAAGAGGGTGTAGTGATAAGGGGTTATATAACCCCTTCTATTATACATACATATGTATGTATATATGTGTGTGTGAGTGGGGGGAAAGATTGTGCAGATGTTCACGCCGCGAAGATGATAACGGGAGGAAGGATTTCAACCCCCATAGTGCCCCCTGTTTTGGTGTTGGGCGGCGCTATGGGGCGCTATAGCTCAATTCCACGTGATATACCGCCCCATTACACATAGACTTATTGATATGTTTTGTTTTGGAATCTCAAGTATTTGGAACATTAAATTTTGAGACTTTTGAATATTATAATATCATATTGTCAAATAATGTTTGATTTATGGTGATATTTTTATAGTAGCAATATAAATTTTGATAATATTTTGAAATAGAAAAAACATATTTTCATTTTACATCTAAACTCGAAAACTGAACAACCTGAACTTTAAATAGACCGGTTATTGGTTATCTGCTCACATTTTCCTAGCGAAAACCTGATAACCCAACCTCAAAAAAAAGAGTTAATTGCTTGGATAGTCCCTGTGGTTTGCCATTTTTTCACCTTTAGTCCCCACCTTTTCAAAATAGCATGTATAGTCCCCGTGGTTTAACAAAATGTTACTCGGATAGTCCCTGTAATGGATGAACATTAAATAATTCAGTTAAGTGAGTGTAAAATTACAAAAATACCCTTGGTCCATCTCCCTCCCTCTCTCACACATAATAACAATTAACTCAACTCAATAGAATACTTTCCCATTTAGAAGACAATCGAGAGAAGTAATAAACACAATCTGTCACCAATACCTTGTAACAAATGGTATTGGAAAGGAATCTTTTCGCAAATTTGATTATCTGAGGTAGCAATTAATCAAACAAGAAATCAAATAACAAACAACAAACCACTATTAATCACTTTACTCATATCAGTTGGTGCAAAAATCAACCACCACCACCGCAAGCAGGGACAATGGCGGCGTGTCGTCGGAATAATGCTGGCGTGTCATCGGAGTAAACCCATTAGCGCCACTACCGTGTAAACCTAGTAAACCCGAAGCAAAATATCAACCACCATCGCCGCAAGCTAGGGTGTTCTGCTGCCGCCATGAGATATTGTAAGTCAGAACCTTCAATTTCTAAGTCAGGGCCTTCAATTTTCTAAGTTGGAACCTTCATTGTGTAAGTCATCACCTTCAATTTCTATGTTGGAAACTTCTAAATCGAGTGTTGATAAGCGAAACAATGAAAGTGGTGAAGAAGACCTAGGGTTTCTGTTACTGTTTAAAGAATCTGGGGTTTTAAGTTGTTGAGATCTGATGATGAAGATGATATAGTGATTATGGGGATCTGATGATGAAGATGATGCTCATGAATATGAAGATGATATGGTAGTTTGGGGTATTTTATGATGGTATGAGATATAATAAAGGAGAGAGAGGTTTCTGATAGAGAGAGATGGATTAAGGTTATTTTTGTAATTTTACACCCACTTAACTGAATTATTTAACGTCCATCCATTATAGGGACTATTCGAGTAATAGTTTGTTAAACCCCAGGGACTATACATGCTATTTTGAAAAGGTGAAACCTAAAGGTGAAAAAATAGCAAACCACAGGGACTATCCGGGCAATTAACTCAAAAAAAGGATGACTCAACTCTCGTAACAAGTCTCTAGCGACACTATATTGTTAACTATTATCACTTTGGGCAATAAGTAACATGCATCATAATTGTAGATTGTATCCACTATAAACAAATGCTAATTAGCTAACAAATGGTATATCATTTTGAAATTTCTATAATTAAAATGGCACTGGCTGAACTAGTCCATTAAATCAGAAGTATCCAAAAAAATAATAATTACCGTGCAATAATACAATATAAAAAAACTACAATAAATAAATAAAGTAAAGCAAACACCTAACTGATT
This sequence comes from Helianthus tuberosus, assembly GCA_030545235.1. Classification (NCBI taxonomy): domain Eukaryota; kingdom Viridiplantae; phylum Streptophyta; class Magnoliopsida; order Asterales; family Asteraceae; genus Helianthus; species Helianthus tuberosus. Next base: position 11,109 of record JARYGA010044611.1, read on the forward strand.
GGACCACAATTTCAATCATATTATTACAAATTTGGGCAATTGAGCCACTGTTTCAATCGGACTCACTTATTCTACAAGTTTGGTTGGTTAAGGATATCCTTGTATTATTTCAGGGATATCCTTGGTATAAAACCGAAAAAAAAACCACTACGAATACGCACTTGAGCCGTAACCCGTGCTACGGCTGCTAAAGCATTGGGTCCACCCCTGTAAAATGGCATTTCTCCAAACTATAGTCTGGCATGTGAAACAAAGTAGTTTTACTTCTCCCATGCATGCTAGAAACCCTTAACAGATGTTCATTTACAAGTGCAAAACATCTATTGTAATTCATAAAATGAGACCTATTAGTTACCAGCCACACAAGTAGTTGATCCAAACATTACAAACTAACCAATGATCAACTATATAGGTTTTTTAATAATTAGCACTTTTAATTGAAAAGGATTTAATAAATTCACATATTTATAGCAAAGTTTTGTCTAATACCTTGCGGGATAAGAAGGCTGATACACGAGACAACGAAAAGCTTATTGCATAAAACATGCATTAAACCGACTTAATTCTTGATACGCGAAAGAAATGTGATATTCGAAGAAAGATTCGGCCTGGCTCACAATTTCAAAAGAATTAATGAGATGCACACAACACACATTCGTACCGTAACTCACGATTTTCTCCTTAGACCATGGGATATGGGGCGGGGGTTTGGGCGTGGGTTGGGGGAAAACGCCCAAGCCACCACCCCGGGTGGGCTTGGGTTTGGGCGTTGCCCTTGGGGCTTGGGTTTGGGCGTTGCCCTTGGGGCTTGGGTTTCAAGCCGGGCGTGGGGCGGTCTGGCCAAGCTGACATGGCGGGCTCTCACTGGACAAACCAAAGTAACCGTTGGGCTAGCCGTTGGCCAACGACTATCTTAAAAAAAAATTATTTTTCCACTATAAAACTCATATTTTCTTCCATTTTTTACCACATTCAACCACATCTTCTATAATCATCTTCAATTCTCCTTCTACAAAACGAAAAAATGCATCCTCATAACCGTCCTTTTGACCCGAACAACCCGTATGCATTCCAAGAAAATAATCCTAGCCCACCACCCTTCGTCCAATGCATCGTCCATTTTTGATACACTCTTCTATGCCCCAAGAAGCGAGTTATGCATCGTATCTTGGGAATTGTTTGTTTACTAACTTCCCACACACCGATGATGCGATACCTACCCCGTTTACACAAACGCCCATCAACCTTTCACCAAACTCCATCGACCTTTCACAAAACGAAACCGTCCCCGAAACTCAACCACCCAACGATGGTCCTTCCGCATCGAAACCCATCAAAAAGAGAAGCCATAAGAAAAAAAACGAGGGGGATAAAACAATTGAAACCGCTAAGCGAAAACAACTAAAATGGACCGTTCCTGAAGAACTTGCATTGGCGAGGGGTTGGTTTCAACAATCTCAACATGCAACTTTAGGTATTCTTAAACTTTGTTTATATTAATAGTTTTTTTAAATAACTTTGTAATATATATTAAATTTTGTTTTTATAAAAATAGGAAATTCTCAACATCGAACCCATTTGTGGCAAGGGGTTAGTAGACTATTCCATAAAGAATTGGGAAGAGAGTTTTATCGTGAAAACGATAGCTTATCCTCGAAGTGGACCGAGATAAGCGGCCAACTTACAAAATATAGTGGTTTTTTAAATAAAGCAAAACAAAACCCAAAAAGTGGTGAAACCGAAGCGGACATTGTTATGAATGCATTGGTTCAATTCAAGACAAATGTGGGGACCGACTTTCGTTTCATGCATTGTTGGGAGATTTGTAAGTTCCATCCAAAGTGGTTGAATATCCCTAGTGGTAGCGAAAGTAACTCGTCTTCCAAAAGGTCAAGGGCCTCGTCCCAAGCCCAATCTGATGCACGAGATCAAGAGTTTGAGGACCTTTTGGATGATTCACCAAGCCCAAACCGGCCTGAGTATGGAAGAGATGCCGCAAAAAGGCGTGCTAAAAAATCAAGATCTGGTACGGCATCGCCTTCAGCTGGGAGTTCGGGCTTGCGTAGGGGAATATACAGCGACCAGTTGGATGACATTTCATCCAAGTTAGATACATTCAACGTCTTCCAACAACAAATGGCCGAACAACGAAAGAGCAAAGAAGCTAGAGATGCCCTGAGACAAAGACGTGATGATTTGAAATTGCTATCCCAGCCGATTGATCACCTACAGGGTGACGAGTTACAAATAGTGTTGGAGATGAGAGAAGAGATAAAAAACAAATATAAACATTAGGAATTTTTTTATGTAATTTTCTTTAATTAAAAATATTAAAAAAAATTAAATTTGTTGTTTAACAAACAGCCCACCGGGTCAGCCCAGCGAAGCCCACCAAACTGTAAGGTCCGCGTTTACGTCTAATAAAAGACGACTAAAGGACACTAGAAATTTAAAAATTTTCTTAAAAGTGTCCAACTTTTCGGAGTTTGAAACGATGATATCAATAACGCATGTGCATTAATTTAACAAAATTTGGGCATGACCCGTCCATAAAACGAGCATACCCCTGTTTTAAACATAATCATACTAGATACAATTCTACGATTCATTCGACAAAATACTACTAAGAACCAATACAACAAATTTTGGACCAAAAACATTTGAACAAGCTAGCGGAAGCGTTTGGTATGACATAACATGAACACGCGCTCACTCCGATTCTCTAAGTCGCCTGAATTGAGGATTTACCTACATTCAACAACAAAGCTTTAAAAAGTTAGTCATTATACTTATTTGCTTATAAAACCGTCACTTTAGTTCCATTCGTGTATGTACTTTCATTTATCACACGCATTCGATTACCCAATTAAATGGGTATGACATATATTTTCATACAACTAACCCGTTAGTAGATGATGACGACCAAACATAAAATGTTGTATAAACTAAAACGTCCATAGCATATTCTAACCGCATAAGTTACTTCAACCCGATTATCCTTTCAACATTCAACCGTTTCATTATTATATCAACACTTCGAAAGTCCGACATTCATAAACCTGCACTTTCAAACATACTCAATAATAACTTGGTTAGCAAACCCGTAATCTCAACATATTCAAGTACTACATCTTCGTAAAAAGGACGTCAACCATTTAAATGCATCTAATTAACTTACATTCCAAACCCAAGGGCATTATTAGTAACGCTAATTCTCAAATGCATCCAAATCATGCATTCGCACATACTTGCACACATACATACTTACAATCATACACATCTACATACCTAATATACATTCAATCATACCTACAATCATGTATTCATACCTATGTGTTCTGTACGCATTCTTGTGTACCATTTACATGTAATACATGTCCAACTTCATTACATACATCTATCATACTCTTATATAAATTACATGAGGCTTAGACTTGGGTTTACAACTTATAATCATCAAGGAAACACTCGAAATCATGTTTGGGAGGCCCATCGTAGTCCACGGATAATATACCGAAGCCTACGATGCATAAATCACATAAATAATATTTTTGACAGAACCTTCACCCGGCCGTGTCAGCTCACCACCCGGCCGGGTCAACTCTGCACTTTTCCTAGCCATTAATTCTTACCGAAACGGACATAACTCTCTCATTTTTCATCCGTTTTGCGTCACGTTTCTTCCTACATGATTGTAAATTAATATTCTATCATGTGAACTTGAAATCCAACATCCGAGTTAAGGAATTTCTTAACTTATACGTGTTCGGCTTGTTATTCATCTACGAACTATTCGACCCGTTCGTGCATTTATCAAAATAATCTATTGATTTGACCTCAACTTCATATGAACTTTATAATTAAAACATTATATTACTTAAACAAACTAAGAAGTGATTACGGAAATCACTTACCTCGTGCGTCCAAGTTTGTGCATAACTTCCTCATTTCCTATTGATCCGTTAGCCTTCCATACTTGAGTCCATGTCAATTTGGGGTTCCTATCCTTTCAAGTCATCATACCCATTTCATAGTTAGCACGCATGATTATTCATATCGCATCCATTTGCAACTCTTAGCTACATAGAATTTTAATAGTCAAACTTTATCACGCATAAAACATGAACTGACAACCACATTGTTCAACATTTACTTAGTCAAATGTATTATCATAGATACGTACACGACATAACTCCGACATTATTATTTATTAATAAGCTATTTGTTTCACATTCGTACACATTCACTTTTGATTACCATAAATCAAGCGCATCAAATACATGGTGAGCATCACACCATTTAAGCACAAGGTACAAGTCCCTAATGCATAGTTTTATCAAACCATTCATTCAATCCGAATTCTCGTATGTACTCCACCTAAAGCATACTCCACATATTATCTTGCTAACAACTATACCATAGACACTTTCTATACATACTTATTCACAACTTTCATACATTTTCACAAATTTGTTCTCTTAGGCATTTCATCGACACTTGGCGGGTTTCGTATTCGTAAAACCTTATGTACAAGCTTTTAAAGCGTTATTCCTACTAATTCTTCACATAACTTATTAACAATCATTCAAGTTCATAACAATATTTCATCCTAACTATGAACATATGTTGTAACATCAATTATTCATAACAAGTTCACTGATCAACAACCAAATTAACATGTAGGACTTCACAATTTCTAGACATTCCTTGACATGCAAGTGGGTTTTGCCAAATCCATGCTCATATAAAAAATTTAACATCTCTTGGTGTTTTGACAACCATAGTAACCATTATTCATACCAATTTTTGTATTACATACACGAATTATGCTAAACCCACAAAATCGAACATCACTAAATCAAGAAATTTAACTTACTTGATGTTAGAACTACTTAAGAGATCACCATCTTTGGTTCATGCATTCGATTTCGTGTCTGATCTCATCATCAACTCCTGAATTTCTTGTGAATGGTTGAAGGAGTAGGGTTCCTTCTTCCTGTTCTCTGATTCGCGACCCACACACCCACAAAACTATTGGGTT
>JARYGA010044612.1:0-29494 GCA_030545235.1 Helianthus tuberosus
GGAATCCCATTCCTTGTAGAAAGTGTGAACTCACCTCGGTTGCTCGGTTTGACTCTCAAAAATAGCTAACAGTCAAGGTCGGTCAATCACGTCCTAGTATGATTACCACTTAGTTTATTAGTGACTTCAAAAAAGCACGAAGTTCCTACACGCATCTACCACATAACATGCATCACTTTAACGGTTCATGCCCATATAAACTTCTCATCTATTCCCGTTCATAAACAAACATACGACATTGCACATAACACTTTTATTGACACATAACATGTTAGATCATTCTCAGATAACATACCCGACATTTAGACACGCAAATTACTACTTATGTCGTTTCAGCTTTTACATTCAGAACAGGGCTGTTTTCGGGGATTTAAATAAAATAGTTAACTTCTTCCAAAAATTCTCAACTTTTTACAGAAGGTCTTAAACTATCCAAATATTATTGTGTAAAAATCTCGGGATCCAATTCATCACCAATATTTTATAAGAAATCATTTTCCGGACTGAAGACAGATTCGTCTTCTTCTGACTGCAGTCCACGGAATAATTTATTTAAAATTCCTCGTAAGTCCGATTTATGAAATTCCAGTGGGAGAATTACAAATACATCAGTGGTCATCTACAGTACAAATTTCATGAGATAATTCTACACAGAACTCAAGTTATGACTAAAAACATTTCGCCCATTTACTGCAGTAAAAACTCAGCTTTAGTTGCTGTTACAAAAAGGGTCTTTAAAAATAGTAAACGAAGTCCAAAAATTATGATTCCAGTGCCATTAGAACCGTATTTCATTATACATAAATCTAGAGTTCAGAAAATACATTTTTCATTTTATTAAGATCCGGTTACAGCCAACTGAAGTTGGCTATAATCACTAAACAGCTTCATATTTTTCAGCTCTTAACTTTCTAACGCGTGCCCGATTGATTTTGTTAACATGTTCAGCGAATAATAACGACATTTAACATCAATATTAACAAGTAAATCATCAAGTAATCAAAAAGATGTTCACTACAACATTTCATCATGTAAATCTTCATGTAACTTTTATGTTCATCTTCTTGTTTAAACCCTTTTAGTATTCTTGTAGATTTAACATACTACATCTTTTTAACTACACAAAATACACATGAACAACGGTTAAATAGAGACTTACTACTAGCTTAAAGCTAGGGAAAATCTAGTGAAGGAGATGATGAGAAATGATGATGAACAAGCAAGAACAAAACCCTTTTGAAGCACCACAAGTTCAAGCTCCTTTGATCCTTCTTCTACACTTGAAGGGGGCTCAAAAATGGATGAGATGGTGGTTTAGTGGTGGTGATGTTGGCGGTTGTGGGTGGAGCCGAGAAAGAGGGAGAGAGAGTGAAGTGAGAAGGTGAGATCTATGGAATGATGAATGATCTCTAAGTCCATACTTATAAGATGTTTCTCCAATATTTTGGTCATCACCACATGTGACAACCGGTGATTTACGACTCTTAATTACGTGATTAACGAGTGATTAACGCGATAATAAATAGTGTTTACAGCGCAAATTAACTTAATTAGGCCTTTGGAATGCCTAGGAATGTTTATCGGACTCTACAGTGCGTGTATGGTGATTTACGGGGAATCTGCTGAACACTACGCGACAACGAACTGATGCCGTACAAAATGCTAACAACGCTGACAAGTATGGATGTTACATGAATATTTTATGTTTATGAATTTAATTTTGTGAGTTTATTTGGCTTTCGTGCGACACAAAGGCAAACGTGAACTGAAAACGCGACGGTAGGAAACGCATCGGCAACAAAACGGAAGCGACGGAGATGCCCGTCACCTTCGAAGCTTACATTTTACGCTATATTTAGCTCCGTAATAAAATTTTAGTAACTACAGTCGAAACCGGATCGAAAAACAGTTTGAAAAACGGCCAACGACGCAAATTGCACGCTTTTTACGCAACCGACAGTTAAACACGACGACAACGACTATCGGTACTATTTCACATATTTTTAAATCTGAAATTTTATGTTAGGACGTTCTGTGGAGCTCGGGTTCGTAAATGGACCTCATACATGCGATTGGGCCACTAAAAATACTAGAAACGGGCTTGTGGGCCTTGGGCCCAAGCCCACAAAGCTTTACATATAAATAGAACTATATTCCTAAAATCCCTCATTTTCCTCTCATCCACTCTCTCTCTAACCTCCCAAACTCTCTCTACTCTCTCTCTCTAGAACCGGTTTTCAGGCAAACACCCGGCAAGAAGCCGGTGAAGCACCGGCGACGATGGCCGGCGACCAAGGCGGTGCGGCGGCGGAGGTCCGGCGGTGTTCCGGTGTCATTTTTTTTCCGACCAAACACCCCTACCCCCACTAAACCAAACACTCCCGACACGATGGCGGTGTCCGTTCTTGGAGATGCTGAGTCATTTGGGCTCACGCGCAACTCCGGCGAAGTTCCGGTCAAGATTCCGGCGAGCACGTTTGTTTAAATTTCAACTCCGTGCATCCGTAGATCGGCTCACAAGGAGTGTTTCTGCTCATTTTCAGCACTTTTACTTTTCCAGCGATGTCAGGCTACTCCGGTAAGTTTTATCGTCGTCGCCTTGTTCCACTTCAACTCAGATCCTTTAGATCCCCGAATAGTTTTTCTTTCTTTCGGCTGCTCGTGTGTTGCAGGTGGTGACGACGGTGAAGGGGGGTGGTGCCGACGGTGAAGGCGGTGGTGGTCGATGACTGGCCGGCGGCCGGAGCCACGTCGTCTACGGCAGTGGCGGTAATGGTGGTGGTTTTGTTCTGGTTTCAAGTTTGTGGGTTGGTTCAAGTTCAGTCAAGCGTCGGTTCGGGTGACATCTCGGGTTTCGGTTCGGTTCGGTTCAACAAGACAGGCTACGGGTCAAACTTAGTCCACCTCGGGTCACGATTTGGTTTGGTCAGATTTAATTCAGATTACGGTTCGGATCAGTTTTGGGTAGTTCTAGTCCGCGACTTGGTCAAACCCGAGTCAACTCGGTCAACACGGTCAAACCGGTCAACCCGGTTGACTCGGTCAACTCAGTCAGCCTACTCGAAGGGTCAACGCGAGAGCTTTGGTAAAACTTTTGACGACTTGAATAATATCGTATTTATACCATTTTACATACTTACGTGACAAACTAGCTCGAACCGAAATAAAACGACAAATAGATAGTTAAAGTACACATTGATTTTCTTACTTCGCTTATATAAATTGATTATACGTAAATGTTGTTGAAAATTGATTGAATTTTGAAAGAATAACGACAACTTGGTTGTCCGGGGCGTCCAAAAACAGAGGAAATTCTGCCCATTTTTCGAGAAAATCCATAAAATAATTCCATTTTATTGTAACACAAAACAAATCGGAATGTTACTTATCTTTCCTAAAAATACATAGTTACTTCTACGACGCTTTACAACGCATGAAAACAACGATTCGAAAATTATTTACGACAAATAAATATAGTTATTATATTTATTTTAAACTCCAAAAATCCGACAAGTCTTTTATAAAATCAATATAATTATTTATATTGTTTCAAACGCCGAACACGCCTTCGCTTTATAAAATAAATACAGTTTTATATATTTATTCCAAATGTCGAACAAGACGAATTCTCTTATAAAATAAATATAACTAGAATTAGGCACCTCCGCGTAGCAGCGGGGGCCTAAAACTATGCCAAATAACATCAGTGGCACACCGCTAGTAGCGACCACCAATACTGAAGTTGCCGCGTGTTAATGCTAAGAAATAAGACTGAAACATATAACAGATAAAAAATAACTATGTCGATTTAGGACCCATGCGTTGCGACAAACTTGTAAAATGGAAAAAATAGACGTAAAAACGTTGAACCACACACACACACACGTTGCGCCGTGTTAACTTGCAAAATAATGTAGAAAATAATAACTAAGTCGATGTAGGATCCGCCCGTTGCGGCGAACTTTCCAAATGAGGAATATAGACACGTTGCAACATACATGTCAAATGTGAAAAAATAGACCAAAAACGTTGAACCACACACGCAAGTTGTGACGTATTAACTCGCAAATTTTAGAACGAAACGTAAAACGAAAATACTTGCGAAAGATAAAAAAATGGAGGGACCAAAGTTGTAAATAAAAAAGTTTTGGGTTAAATTACAAAAGATGAAAAGTTTTAGGTTAAAAGAAAACAAATTAAGAGTGTTAAAATACAAAAGATGAAAATCTTTGGGTTGAAAGTAAAAATTTACAATTTTTTTTTTTTTTTTGAAAAACACCCATGCTTTTGGTACAACAACACCATGCAGTAATATGTTACTAATTTATATTGTGGAAATTTTTATATTTATTACAAGACGCCTAAACGGCACATTATGAGTTTATTCTTTTCATAAAACACTCGTCACATACACGTACAACTACTCGAGACGGCTAACGCGATCATAACGATATATTTATATATTTTTATATAAATATTTGTTCATTTTTTTAATCTCTCGAGAATCAAGTCTTTTCAAGACTTATTGGTTATTATCAACAATAAACGAAACTTATTAAATATGACTTAACCATTTCCGATACGTTAACAAGTTACTGTTGAATCGTTCGGTTAACGATTCGGCAGAGCTCGATGACACGTAGTTTAACTACTGTGTTTATTTAGAAACTTATAAGATATTCCGTGTTAGGAATATTGTAGAATGCAAGCTAGCGAGTCTCATCTTGGAAACGACATCACGAAGTCGTAATTAGCTCGCTTTGCACAAGAATATTCAGGTGAGTTCATAACCCCACTTTTTACGGCTTTACATTTTTATAAATGTTTTCGGGGTGGAAAGACATGCACGTTTTGCAAGAACATGCAAAGTTTTGAACGAACGCAAAACTCGTATTTCTAAATCATATTACAAATGGATTTCGAGGAACTCAAATGATTTACGAAAGGTTTATACTAAACATACCGGTTTTTACAAAACAAATGCGTATTATCGAAATGTGAACGATTTTCATAACTAGGGATGGGTCGTCTGGTGATGATATATAGAGACTAGGGAGTTGGCCTTAGAGGCTGGGGTGGTTTAGCCTTAGAGGCTGGGGAGGTTCAGCCTTAGAGGCTGGGGAGGTTCAGCCTTAGAGACTGGGGTGAAATACATGTTACAATAATTACAGACACTTTTATACATGGTATGGTTAGCTTAAGGAAGGTATACTACTTAGATCATGTGAGTGGGTAGGTGGTACTTGAGGCCATTAATCCTCGTTGTAGGACCGAGGGTCATGAGTGATAGATCTATTTGGGTGTAGCGAGCCCAACTCCTGAGTCCGCTGAGTGGACCATGAGGTGACTATGAGCCCGACGCCAAAATCTGCTAGGTTTGAGTCTTCCTGCATCACTTCACACATATCAATGGCCTTGCAAACCATTAGTGATCTCTTTTTCCTTATTGCTACATACTAGGGACATACATACTTACAGAAATTCTTGATTTTATACAAATTAAATACCATGTTTTATACAAATTTAAGGCATAGGATTATGCGGGCATGGAGTCAAAGTCAGGGTGGGCATTGACGGTTATACGAACATTACAAATACGAGAGTTTACAAATACATGGTTTTACGAACATAATTCGTTACAAATACAAAGTTTCCATATAACTTGACAAGAAAATGATTTCTAAATTCGTTTTCTCAGTAATATGTCACAAACCGGTTATTCAAAAGATTTATTTCAAATCTTTTACAAACAAACTATGAACTCGCTCAACTTTATGTTGACTTTTTCGCATGTTTCTTTCTCAGGTTACTTTTCAAAGTTATGGCACGGTTGGAATAGGAGAACCATTTGGAGATTCGAGTACCTAGTGGGCGTTCAATTTCTAGAAGTCTTAGCTTAATTGCTTCCGCTGTGCAATGAAGATACCAGTCCAGTCACGCCAGCTCTGATAATTTCGGGGTGTGACACCACAAGCAACAATCACACCAAATATTTGAAGTAAGATCTTAGGAGATATGTTGGTGATTTGGGGTGGGTCCCATGGGACCGATTTCGGTTAGGGGGGGCTTTATGTAACATTTTGTGACTAAGTGGTAAAGATGAGTTAGAACCCAAGTACTTACTTCCATATATTAGTTAGTTAATATTTAGTGGGTGTTATGGCAAACGGGGATCACGACTAGCCAAAAATAATAACACAATGTGTTTAACAAAAAGTTAGTGTCCCGGGTCATGTCCGGTTGTTCGGTTAAATACCGTTCCGTTAAAGTGTTTAATTGTTCCGTAAAGTGTCTTATATATATATTTTTGTAACACTTTTAATTCCTAACACATAGGAAAACATTCAGGACCTTTTAGTAAATTTTCTGCACATGACTAGTAGGTTAACAAGCACATGTAAGTATGACATAGTAATCAGGAAACAGTTAAGTAATTCAACACAGTCACTAAGCACTTTAATTATCATTAAATAATCGTACAGATACATGTAATCATGAGGGTTGTCACATTCTCTCCCCGTTAAGAAAATTTCATCCCGAAATTTAGCACGTGGTTACTGAGGAAGCTAGTTATGTTGCGTTGGTTTCCTGGTTTTCCTGGGGTGTCACATCATCCCCCTGTTGGTTTGGAATTTCGTCCCGAAATTCTGCAGTAGCTTCAGTCTTAGTAGTGGTTGCACTTTTCTTAACCAGCTGGGGGTACTTGAGTTTCATTTGGTCTTCTCGTTCCCAGGTATACTCTGGGCCACGACGGGAATCCCAACGAACTCGGACGAGAGGTATCCTGGTGCGCTTGAGAATTTTAACATCTCGATCTGTAATCTCTGCTGGTTCTTCGACGAATCGCAGCTGGTCATCGATAGTGAGCTCCTTGAGAGGAACTATGAGGGTCTCGTCTGACAGACACTTCTTCAGATTTGACACGTGGAATACGTTGTGAACTTCGCTGAGTTCTTCAGGTAGATTCAACCTGTAGGCGACTTTGCCAATTTTCTCAATGATTTCGAATGGTCCGACATAAGACGGATTGAGTTTGCCTCGTTTGCCAAAACGAACTACACCTTTCCAAGGTGAGACTTTGAGTAGCACTCGATCCCCAACCTGGAACTCGAGTGATTTCCTGCGCTTATCAGCGTAGCTTTTCTGACGGTTACGAGCTGCCGCCATTCGTTGTCGTATTTGAGCAATTATCTCGGTCGTATCTACTACCAGTTCTGGGCCAGTGATTTGGCTGTCACCAACTTCTGCCCGACAAAGAGGTGATCGGCATTTACGTTCATACAATGCCTCAAACGGAGCAGCTTGGATACTGGTGTGGTAACTGTTGTTGTATGAAAACTCCACTAACGGGAGGTGCTTTTCCCAGCCATTACCAAAGTTGATTACATATGCCCTAAGCATGTCTTCAAGGGTCTGTATGGTACGTTCAGATTGCCCATCCGTCTGTGGATGATATGCCGTGCTCATGTCTAATTGAGAGCCAAAGGACTTGTGCATAGCTTGCCACAGTTCAGATGTAAAATGTGAGTCACGATCAGAGATGATGGAGGTTGGCACTCCATGCCTTGATACTACTTCCTTTAGATAGACGTCTGCTAGGGTAGAAAACTTATCCGTTTCCTTGATAGCTAAGAAGTGTGCAGACTTAGTCAATCGATCCACTATCACCCAAATAGTGTCATTTCCGCGTTGAGATCTAGGCAGGCCAGTAACAAAATCCATGGAAATTTGCTCCCATTTCCATGTTGGGATCTCTGGTTGTTGGAGTAGGCCTGATGGTTTCTGATATTCCACCTTGACCCTAGCACAAGTCAAGCATTTGCTGACATAGGTTGCTATGTTGGCTTTCATACCAGGCCACCAATACATAGTATTGAGATCGTGGTACATCTTATCCGAACCAGGATGTACCGAATAACGAGACTTATGTGCTTCATCCATCACAAGCTCGCGTAAGTTTCCATAAAGTGGAACCCAGATGCGCCCTGTTACATAGTAGGCACCGTCTTCCTTTTGTTCTAACTGTTTCCTTGATCCTCGTAGGGACCCAGCCCTGATGTTTTCTGCTTTCAACGCTTCAACCTGAGCATCTCGTATCTGAGCAGGAAGACTAGATTGGATGGTAAGTTGTAACGCTCGCACACGTTTAGGTATAGTATCCTTTCGACTGAGGGCGTCGGCCACAACATTGGCTTTGCCCGGACGGTACTTGATTGCACATTCGTAATCATTCAAGAGCTCAATCCATCGACGTTGTCGCATGTTTAACTCCTTTTTCTTGAAGATATGCTCGAGACTCCTGTGATCGGTGTAAATGGTGCACTTGGTACCGTACAGGTAATGTCTACATATCTTAAGCGCGAAAACAACTGCTCCCAATTCCAAGTCGTGTGTAGTGTAGTTCCTTTCTTGAACCTTAAGTTGGCGCGATGCGTAGGCAATGACCTTGTCACGTTGCATCAACACGCAACCAAGTCCTTGGATGGAAGCTTCGCAATAAACCACAAAATCATCTGTGCCTTCAGGCAATGAGAGGATAGGCGCGCTACAAAGTCTATCTTTCAAGTGTTGAAATGCAGACTCCTGTGCATCACCCCAATGATAGGTGACACCCTTCTGAGTCAATGAAGTGAGAGGTTGCGCAATCTTAGAGAAGTCCTTGATAAACCTTCTGTAATATCCTGCCAAACCCAAGAATTGGCAGATTTCTGTGGGTGTACGGGGTGCAGGCCAGTTCTTGATCGAGTCAACCTTGGATGGATCAACATGAATCCCATCCTTGTTTACCACGTGGCCTAGAAAGTGGACTTCGCGAAGCCAGAAGTCACATTTCGAAAATTTAGCATACAGTTGCTCTGCTCGAAGAAGTTCCAGCATAAGTCGTAGATGCTGCTCGTGTTCCTCCTGGCTCTTAGAATAGATCAGGATATCGTCGATGAAAATAATAACGAACTTATCCAGGTAAGGTTTGCATACTCGGTTCATGAGATCCATGAAGACCGCTGGTGCATTCGTCAACCCGAAAGGCATAACCAGAAAATCGTAATACCCATAACGAGTTCTAAACGCTTTTTTGGAGACGTCCTCATCTCGGACTCTCAGTTGATGGTAACCTGACCTCAGGTCAATCTTCGAATAGAAACTCGACCCTTGCAATTGGTCGAACAAATCATCAATGCGTGGAAGAGGATAACGATTCTTCACGGTCACCTTGTTGAGTTCGCGGTAGTTAATACACATTCTGAAGGTACCGTCTTTCTTCTTTATGAATAACACTGGAGCTCCCCATGGTGAAGAGCTAGGACGTATGAAACCCTTTTCCAAGAGTTCTTGTAATTGCGTGGACAGTTCTTCAAGTTCTGATGGAGCTAGACGATAAGGTGCACGAGCTATTGGTGCTGCTCCAGGAGCTAGCTCGATTTGAAACTCGACTTGTCGATGAGGCGGAAGACCAGGTAATTCCTCAGGAAATACCTCAGGAAAATCGCGCACAATAGGAATGTCTTCAATTCTTTTCTCTTCCGTTGAGGTGTCAGTAACTAGTGCTAGAATGGCAGTGTGGCCCTTTCGCAAACACTTCTGGGCCTTAAGGAAAGAGATAATGCCTACGACAGCACCACTCTTGTCGCCATGAATCACGGGGGGTTCTTTACTAGAACGAGGGATGCGAACAATCTTCTCGTTGCAAAGAATTCCCGCTTGCTGATGAGATAACCAATCCATCCCAATAACAACGTCAAAACTACCCAGAACGATAGGAATAAGATCGATAGAGAAGGTCTGACCAGCTAAGACGAGGTTACAACCCTTAACTATGTGTGTGGCCTCGAGACTTTTACCTTTTGCTAGCTCTACCGTGTGTTTGGTGGTCAAAAGTGTTGGGGTGCGCTTAAGCATTTGACTAACTTTTAAGGACACATAACTAGTATCGGCGCCCGAATCGAATAAAACAGTAACAAAGAAATCGTCATCCTTTATTGCCCTGCTGTTGTTGCTGCTGGTGGTTCTGTGGAGCTTGTTGTTGTTGTTCGCGATTCTGATTTGCTGGTCGTGCGCTCCTGCAATCCTTTGCTTCATGACCAAACTTGTTACACCTCAGGCAACGACCCTTGTTGCACTGTCCGCTATGATGCTTGTGGCACCGGTTGCATTTGGGGTGGTTCCCTCGGTATCCACCCTGTCCTTGATTACCAGAAGATTGCTGACCAGGACTCTGGTAGTCATCAGTCTTTCGCTGCTGAGACTGAACTGAAGTAGAACCCTTACTGGAATTCCCATCCCATTTTCGCTTGTTGTCGCTAGGAGCATCAGGAGTAGCTGTGGCACTGATACGTTTGGGCAGCCTGTTTTGCTCCACCGCCTGGTCAGTGAGACGATGAGCCAACTTGATGATTTGCTGAATGGTACCCAGGTTAGCTGAAGTCACGTGACTCTGAATCTCTGGTACAAGACCCTTGAGGTACAGCTCAATACGTTTGATGGGAGGGTCTACCATAGTGGGACACAGGAGAGCTAATTCATTCGACCTCTTTATGTATGCCTCGATTTCAGATCCCGTCATCTTCAAATTGAAAAATTCCACCTCTAGCTTGTGGATGTCGTCACGACTACAGTACTCTTCCTTGATCAGTTCTTTGAAACCATTCCATGGGGTGGCATTAGCAACCGCCAGCCCTAGTAGTTGAACCTGTGCTTTCCACCAGGTTAACGCAGCACCTTCGAGGGTTCCAGTAGCATATTTTACCCTACGATCTTCAGGGCATTCACACATTTCGAAGACAGATTCGAGCTTCTCGAACCAGTGAAGGAGACCTACCACTCCTTCTGTGCCGCTGAAGATACTGGGTCGGCAATCCATGAAGGTTTTGAACGTACACACAGGAGGTTGAGCGTGTTGACCTGTGGTGCGAGAATAAAAGACAAGGTTAAGCACGAGGGTTGGTTTGCGAGTGTAGGATCTAAACATCCTAAGATAGGTCGAAATGGCAGGTTATACCTCCTGCTGGAACTGCTGCGAGTGCCTCAGCAACTCGTTCATTGATCAAAGCCGTCAACTGGGCTTGAGTCAAGTTCAGGCGTCCGCCCATGATCTTCATATCGAAAGAAACACAAGTAAGGAGTGGTGTCGCAAAAGTGCGTAAGTGTGGGGCGACAGAAGAGAGTAAACACACAGGGTTTCAATTAGCAGTTATCACATTAATTAATGCACAGTGTGGACTATTTAACCGAAATATAATATAAATCATACCACCTATTGTGTCGAGTCTTGCACGTGGAGCTAAGCGTCGTTGTGGATCGTTAAGCACTGTACCGGTTATAGTCTGGTTTTGTCAAAAAGCTTTTCCCTTTTTAAAACCAAGTTCACTATAACCAATGGCTCTGATACCAATCTGTCACACCCCCAAAATCCACCATGCGGAGTATCACCGCTTGGAGGCGTGACATGACCAGGAGGTCTTAAACTATCCAAATATTATTGTGTAAACATCTCGGGATCCAATTCATCCCCAATATTTTATAAGAAATCATTTTCCAGACGGAAGTCAGATTCAACTTCTTCTGACTGCAGTCCACGGAATAATTTATTTAAAATTTCTCGTAAGTCCGATTTACGAAATTCTAGTTAGAGAATTACAAATACATCAGTGGTCATCTACAGTACAAATTTCATGAGCTAATTCTACACAGAACTCAAGTTATGACTAAAAACATTTCGCCCATTTACTGCAGTAAAAACTCAGCTTTAGTTGCTGTTACAAAAAGGGTCTTTAAAAATAGTAAACGAAGTCCAAAAATTATGATTCCAGTGCCATTAGAACCGTATTTCATAATACATAAATTTAGAGTTCAGAAAATACATTTTTTCGTTTTATTAAGATCCAGTTATAGACAACTGAAGTTGGCTATAATCACTAAACAGCTTCATATTTTTCAGCTCTTAACTTTCTAACGCGTGCTCGATTGATTCCGTTAACATGTTCAGCGAATAATAACGACATTTAACATCAATATTAACAAGTAAATCATCAAGTAATCAACAACATGTTCACTACAACATTTCATCATGTAAATCTTCATGTAACTTTTATGTTCATCTTCTTGTTTAAACCCTTTTAGTGTTCTTGTAGATTTAACATACTACATCTTTTTAACTACACAAAATAGACATGAACAAGGGTTAAATAGAGACTTACTACTAGCTTAAAGCTAGGGAAAATCTAGTGAAGGAGATGATGAGAAATGATGATGAACAAGCAAGAACAAAACCCTTTTGAAGCACCACAAGTTCAAGCTCCTTTGATCCTTCTTCTACACTTGAAGGGGGCTCAAAAATGGATGAGATGGTGGTTTAGTGGTGGTGATGTTGGCGGTTGTGGGTGGAGCCGAGAAAGAGGGAGAGAGAGTGAAGTGAGAAGGTGAGATCTATGGAATGATGAATGATCTCTAAGTCCATACTTATAAGATGTTTCTCCAATATTTTGGTCATCACCACAAGCAACAATCACACCAAATATTTGAAGTAAGATCTTAGGAGATATGTTGGTGATTTGGGGTGGGTCCCATGGGACCGATTTAGGTTAGGGGGCTTTATGTAACATTTTGTGACTAAGTGGTAAAGATGAGTTAGAACCCAAGTACTTACTTCCATATATTAGTTAGTTAATATTTAGTGGGTGTTATGGCAAACGGGGATCACGACTAGCCAAAAATAATAACACAATGAGTTTGACAAAAATTTAGTGTCCCGGGTCATGTCCGGTTGTTCGGTTAAATACCGTTCCGTTAAAGTGTTTAATTGTTCCGTAAAGTGTCTTATATATATATTTTTGTAACACTTTTAATTACTAACACATAGGAAAACATTCAGGACCTTTTAGTAAATTTTCTGCACATGACTAGTAGGTTAACAAGCACATGTAAGTATGACACAGTAATCAGGAAACAGTTAAGTAATTCAACACAGTCACTAAGCACATTAATTATCATTAAATAATCGTACAGATACATGTAATCATGAGGGTTGTCACAACTACTCCTGCCATCCCTGGCATTATCCTTTACTAAACCACTAGAGTTCGCCACATACGCTTTCCATGAACTGCGTTTCTTATCACACTTCTCAAACTCTCAAACTTTCGCTTTCACGAATCCCCAGATCTAGGCTCGGAATGTTGAATTATTCGAATGGTCGACTCGTTGTGACGGCCTGACATCACGCATAACGTTGCCACGTCATTGCATAGGGCATCAGTAAATGATCTTGGGTTACAACCCTGGATTATTTTATATGTACATCTATGTACTGTTCACACAGTTAATGAAAATCAGAAATACATTCCGATTATGTCATAATACATGAACTACTAAAACTTTCCGATCATTATTTTACCTGGAGGGTTTCCAATCTGTGCCCCACCAAAACCATGCCCGTGAGCACCACATCCACCTTCCTGGCCATCATTTTGGTTAGCATTATGCTGTTCCATGGCAGTATTAACGTGTTGGGCTATGAGTTGTGCCAACTCTTCTAGTGTGGTAGGTAGTCCAGTACCCTGTTTTGCTTTTGGCGGCATTTCGTCATTTCTATTATTACAACATAGTATCAACATAAGACGATATCCAAAAATAATTCAATCATTAAATGTTAGTGGACCAAACATTGCGCATGTATAATATCCACATATTAATGAGAAAAAATTTTAAACCAAAAGTAATCCAACCGATATTCATCATAGAAATTAATAAACTTGTTTTGTTTTTTTTTTAGTACACGACTAACCACCTTTGGCATGTCTACGTCAACACCCATAACAAGTTCAAACAAAATTTCTACATAATATCCAAAAATCTGGCGTGCAGACCATAATCAGGGTTCATCAAATGAGACATACAAAATAAACAACAGAAACAACCAACAACTAACGCTTCAATCCCAGGAAGTCCAACATCTTCCTAACAAGCTCTTCTAGCTCAACTATCCTCCAGTGCATCTGATCCTTAGCACTATCATCCAATTCCTTAAGCTCATTATATCAGTCCATCTGTCCCTCTAAGTCCTTCATCTTGCCCTCCGTCATCTCCAAGTCTCCGCGTAATGTGGCAAACTGACGATCGCAGTGAGAGCGATTGACCCAAATCTCCTTCTGCTTCTTCAAAGCGAACCCTGTCTCAGCTCTCGAAGTCGATGCGATCACTCCAACGGGTCATGTCCTCTTCTTACGATGAGTGTAGACTAAAAGAGGTGTAGCAAAACACGTGATTCGAATAGCGGAATAGACGATTCTATAACGACGGGGCGGAGGAATCTCTAGTGTAGGCAAGATAGTATAAGTGAGCAGGACTACTAATGGCTCTATAGGCCGAGACGTGGCCTAGCATAACCGTACAAAGTAAGTATGTTCAAATGAAAAATAACACATAAGGCCCAAATAAACAGATAATCACGTATGCACATAAACACGCAATGGTTTTCATACATGATAAAATTTTCCATGTTTATTTAAAAATTTTGGCTTCGAGAATTTTGGACTTAAATCTCAAAATTCTTAGGTTAAAGTCTAGAGTTTTCCCCGAAAACATCTAGTTCGCTAACAACCATTGGCTCTGATACCAACTTCTGTCACACCCCAAAAACGTCACAGCGGACTATAAAACGTAGTGGTGACGGAAGTTGGTGCCCATTTTTATCTTGATGTTCGATGCATTAAATTGTTGGACATAATATCTTAATTAAGCATAACGTTCCAAAACATGACACAACCATGACATAGTTAAGTTGTATTTGATCCTCACGGATCTTATTACATTCGTCCCAGAAAGTTTTAAAAGTCAGTCCAACATATTAAGTGACAAAACATGCATCAACAACCACAAGATACGCCATGATTCCCAAAGCCGAACTCAAGTACCTGAAGAACACGTTAAAATCAAGTGTCAACACAAAGGAAGGTGAGTTCACATATTCAAAGTTAAACAATTTGATCCCAAGGAAAAAGCTTTCTAATTATGTGTTTATTATAAAACATCCATATAATTTATGAAAGTCCATTCATTTCCTTAATAAAATTCATGGGTCAACCGTCGTAGGTTTTTCAGCTGAAACCTCCAAGTAAGGCATTTTCCCAAGTTTTCCATATTAAATTTGTAGCGTCAAATATTAGGACTCGTAAGTTAGCTAGACATTACGAACTATATATTTACAATGTAGGGATAATTAAGGCTAGACTATAAACAGAATATAAATTCGTCGTTTGACTTGACACGGGGAGACCGGTCACGACGGGGTTGTCAACCCGATAGATCTACCAACAATTCCTTGCATGCAATACTTAATGATAGAACGACACCATTGGCGCATGGTCCATATAGAGACCATCAATGATGCCTGCCTCACGTAATATATATATATATATATATATATATATATATATCCTACTAATATGACAAATTTAATATATGATGTTGACAGCATTTTGTCAGATACGCGCAATATCGCGCGGTACGCGCTTAAACTCGAAAAATAGAGTTTCTTAGCGTTTTAATTTATTTTTCCTCACGGACATGATTAAAATTACCATTCTAATTATAATAGACTATTTTTAGGATTTTAACACTGATCGGGTGGTCACCGACGCTCGTTTCGCATTTTAATCGTTACGCGATAAGCGTTTATCTTATCGTTGCCAACATAATTTTTATCAATGTTTGGATTCACCAACATATTAAATATCACATATAAATATCAAAATCAGTCAAATACAGCCTTTTTATTTATTCATGACACGTGTTACATTTGTACGGTACAGCCTAAATAGCCGGGTGTCTCAGTTTTCATGGATGACTTTTCTATCTTTGGAGATCCATTTGACCAATGCCTCAATAACCTTGAACGAATGTTATCCCAATGTCAGGAAACTAACCTCTCCCTTAATTGGGAAAAATGCCATTTCATGGTAACTGAAGGAATAGTACTCGGTCATAAAATGTCAAGTGAAAGAATGGAAGTTGATCGGGCAAAAATAGACACTATTTCCCGATTACCTCCACCATCCTCCATTCGAGCCATTCGAAGTTTCCTAGGATACGCCGGATTTTATAGGTGATTTATTAGAGACTTTTCAAAAATCTCTAGACCTCTAACAAAGTTACTTGAAAAAGATGCACCGTTCATCTTCAATGAGGAATGCAATAAAGCTTTTATTACCTTAAAAGAAATGCTAGTTAATGCACCAATCATGATAACGCCCGATTGAAAACTACCTTTTGAAATGATGTGCGACGTAAGCGACTTTGCAGTTGGAGCCGTCTTAGGACAACGAAAAGAATAACACTTTCACCCAATCTACTATGCAAGTAAAACTCTTAACGATGCTCAAGAAAATTATACAACAATCGAAAAAGAGTTACTAGCCGTAGTATTTGCTTTTGATAAATTTCGTTCCTATCTTGTTCTTTCTAAAACAATAGTTTATACGGACCATGCCGCCATTTGGTAGCTTTCTAAAAATCAAGACACCAAACCACGTTTGATCAGGTGGGTTCTTCTCCTCCAAGGATTCGACATTGAAATAAAAGATAAACGTGGAGACGAAAACACCGCCGCCGATCATCTATCTCGCTTAGAAGATCCCGCTTTAGAGCTAACTCAGGAAGAACTCATTAATGAAAATTTCCCCACCAAATCTATGGAAATGTCGAATATCAAGAACAACCGTGGTACACCGATCTTGCTAACTACCTCGCTAGTGGCATTCTAGTCAAAGGTTGGTCACATTAACAAAGAAAAAACAAAATTTACCGATGTAAAATACTATATTTTGGAAAGACCCATATCTTTTTAAAATGTGTGCCAATCAACTCATCCGAAGATGCGTCCATGATCAAGAAGCAAGAAAAATTCTTCGCTATTGTCATGAAGGATCATAGGGAGGACATCATGGAGTCACAAGCACCGCACGAAAAGTACTCGATTCAGGATTTTATTGGCCAACCATCCATAAGGATGCATGCAATTTAATTAAAACATGTGATGCATGCCAACGAACAGGTAATATCTCATGAAGAAATGAAATACCTCAAAATGGCATTTTTATTTGTGAATTTTTTTATTTAGGGGTATGGATTTTATGGAACCTTTCCCGCCATCAAAATGGAACAAATACATTCTTGTAGCGGTTGATTACATGTCCAAATAGGTCGAGGCCGAAGCTCTTCCCACTAACGATGGGAGAGTTGTGGTAAAATTCCTAAAACAATTATTCTCTCGTTTCGGTACTCCAAAAGCACTCATAAGTGATAGAGGTACCCGTTTTTGCAATTATCAATTAAATAAAATTTTAACGAAATATGGGGTCTATCACCGTCTTTCAACCGCCTATCATCCTCAAACCAATGATCAAGCCGAAGTAACGAATTGAGGGCTAAAAAGAATCTTAAAAAAAATTGTAGGTCAAAATAAAAAAGATTGGGCAGATAAACTAGACAATGCTTTATGGGCCTTCCGAACCGCCTACAAAACACCAATAGGAACTACCCCATACAAGTTTTTCTATGGAAAAAATTGTCACCTCGAGGTAGAAATTGCACACAAGACCTACTGGGCATTAAAAAACGTAAACCTAGACCAAGAAACTGCCAGTGAAAATTGATTCTATCAGTTAAACTAATAAGATGAATTGAGAAATCAAGCAAACTCTAACTCCGAAATTTATAAGGAACACAAGAAAAATATGCACGATAAAATAAGCAAACCTAAAGAATTTTGGGAGGGGGATCAAGTGCTATTGTTTAACTCAAGGCTTCAATTATTTCCGGAAAACTAAAGTCAAGGTAGTCAGGACCTTTTTCCATCACCCAAATCTTTCCACATGGAGCGGTGGAAATTAAGCCTCTAAATGAAGAACCTTTCAAGGTAAACGGACAAAGGCTTAAGTTTTACCGAGGCTTCATTGAGGATGAGGAAGTTGAAGTGAATCTTTAAGATGTAGATACGTGATCTGAAAACGATCAAACGTTAATTGTAAATATGCATGTTTTTTTCTTTTTAATCATCTTGTAGGAGCAATTGGGAAGCATCATCCTTGAAGATTTGATGAGAAACAGCTAAGTACACAAAAGGAACCCTGGTAAAACGGTCACACACACATGCACAATAAAAAATAATGTTACTGGCACTTTGAACACGGGGTCGTGCTCACTTGGCACACCCACGTGCCCAAATGCCAAGATACACGGCCGTGCGGTATCAGAACAGGGCCGTGGCCAACCTGCAGACAGAGTATATAAAGTCTGTCTTCACTTTTTCAACACAAAACACGAGCCGTTTCTCCAGAGACTTCGGTTCCTTACCATTTTCCTCCAGATTTCAATGATCATCCGACTACGAGGTATAATTCTAACATCATAGTTAGTTAGTTTACCGATTTACAAGTAGTGTAACATCAAAAATTCGGGTTTAATCTAGGGTTCTTGAACTAGACCTGTGCCAATCTTGAATTTTTGTTTAGATCTTGTTAGGTAGTTAATACTAGTGTTTTGAGAAGTAAATCACTGAACGTTGTGGGGAAAATCAGATTGTTCAAGCAGTTATTCCCAGACCTTTGTTCTTGACCGAAAAACTTAAAATCAAAAGGGTAAACAGGTGTTTTATGCAAAATTGATACTTGGGGTTTTATTTTCGGGGTAAACCGCACCTAATGGACCAAAAATTTTGAATTTTTCGAAGCCGGCTTGAAAACCTTAATCGTT
The DNA here is from genome assembly GCA_030545235.1 of Helianthus tuberosus. Taxonomy (NCBI): domain Eukaryota; kingdom Viridiplantae; phylum Streptophyta; class Magnoliopsida; order Asterales; family Asteraceae; genus Helianthus; species Helianthus tuberosus. The sequence goes on from JARYGA010044612.1 coordinate 18,748, forward strand.
GAAGTTACAGACAGTTTAACATGGCGCCACACAAGTTCCTAAGGTTCAAATCTTCTGAGCTTGACTACCAAAACCAGTTTGAGGTTTTGCAAGCTTGGCATGAAGAGCATCCGAGACAAGTTTGCTATGAGACACTTGAAACTATGGGGCAGCAGGAAAGATATGATGCTCTCGTCACTGGTCCTCTCCGCATCTTCTTAGAGACTTGGCTCCGGTCAATCCATGAGTATAACATGGAGATTCTAAGCACACTGACTTTCGACAAAACTGAGATGGACCTCTTTGATTCCGATGCAGTGCAATTCAGGTGTGGGGGTGAATGGTACATCATATCAGTCGCCTAATTCGATATCAATATTGGGCTTTATATCGAGGAAGATGCTGCTAAACCCGAGTTCACTGAAGTTATCCGAGAACTACCAAACAACCTTAGGCAAGTTGCATGGGCATGGATCGGAGATGGCCCCTAAAATCCCAGCTCCACGAAAAGCACCAAGATCAGGGACCTGCTTATCTGCTACATCCATCGGGTCCTTAGCTGTGCTTTGTGCTAACGGAAAGATAGCGGTGGGGTGGCGTACCTTCCCGAGCTCACTTGCCTTTATTGCCTCATAACCCACCAGCCCATCGATGTCACCCACATGCTTCTAAGAAACATGGCCACCAACGCCACTGCAGACACTCGCACACCTGTCTTTTACGGAGAATGAATCGCCAAACTATTCAAAAACTACATTAGTCGAACTCCAACTGTATTTCACAAGGTTGTAGGTATAACGAAAGCTGATCTTGCTGTGTGCCGAAGTCTAAATCTGATCGTCGATTGCAACAACAGATTAATGCGCTTTAAGGATACACGAGGTCGGGTTTGGAACCCGAATAATCCAGGTGAAATCCTGGTAATCGAAGATATCTGAAATCATCCTCACACCGGATCATTTCTAGGCTCCTCATCCCAAGGCGGGGGTGATTTTCCTAATCTCCATAATTTATATAATATCATGCAGGAAACCCTCCAAGTCTCAAAGAACACCTACAACTTGGGTCAGAGCTCAAGTTCCTGGATCGGAAGCATGGAGCGCAACATCATCACCATGCAAAACGACATCACATACATCCGAGACAACATGGTGCTTCGTGGCGAGGAGGAGGAAGAGGAGGAGGGACAAGACATGGATTCAGACTAGGTGATGGTGGTAGCAAGCGACGTGGTTATCTTCCAGTTTATCTTTCCCTAACTTTTGAACAAACTAGTATTTCCCGGGCTGCGTCCCATTGAACAATTTACTTTTCTAAACTATTTACTTTTCTGCATTTGTTTTGATTTTCTTGTGATGTGGTGGTGGTAGAATGACTTGAACTGTGGTAATCTAGGTTGTATTATGTTTGTGTTGTATTATGTTGGATTGCGGTAGTATTGTAGCTCATAGGTACTATAGGAGGCTTGGACACTCTAAGCATAGTGATCCCCAAGCCCGGAAAACAGAAACTAAACGACAAAACCTAAGTTTTTGCCTGAAACAGATGATCACTACAGGCCCGTGCTCACCACACACGTCCCCGTGCCCAGATACCTAAGGCCAAAAATGTCCTCCCTAGAAAGTGACACGGGTCGTGTCCACCAGGAACGAACCCATGCTCACTCCACTGTAAGTTTTCTGAAAAAAAAAACAGTTTACTTGCACTTTGACCACGGGCCATGTTCACCCAACACGCCCCCATGCCCAGTAACTACAATTTTTTTGTTATTTTTACACATTTAACCAAAATAAATCCTATTTGGGACACATTGAGGACAATGTGTAATTCAAGTATGGGGGGATGATAAAACCTTAAATCGTTTGTCCTAAAAACAAGCCTTACACAAAACTCGCCTTGGAAAACTGCTAATCACCCGAAACTTTTTCATTTTTTTTATTTTCTTTTTACTTATCTTGGTTTAGTTGGGTATAATAAGTTCTAAAAAATTATGTCTTTTACTAATTTACACCTAATTGCATCATGATAAAAAGAACCAATTAAGGAAATTTTAAAAACGAGCATAATAATTCTTTGTAAAATTTGATGGTATATACATTTATACACTATAACCCTTTTCCCACAAAAGTGAGTTTTGAGCCTTTACCGAGTATATCCCACAAAGTGAGTTTTGAGCCTTTACTGATTATATAAATACACATCTATACTAATTGCTCAATTTTCGTTTCTTGTGTGAATAGCCCGTTTGGTTTTTACAAATCTAGAACTTGCCAAAGCAATTCATTCCAAATTATTATGACACAAATCCAAGTAAGTAAATAATAGAGGCATTAGGACTAAACCCGTTTTTCGGTTAAAATCTTTATTTTTCTTTCTTTTTCAAAAACATTCCCCTAGATAAACCCTATTGAACCTTAAAACCTTTCATTTCTAAAACCCACAAAAATATATTTTTGCAAAAACAACCACTCATCACCCCAAAACCAATCCTTTTTATTTTCACACCCCTTATTTTCAGTAAATGCGGCTCTTTTAAAAATTACACAAAACAAGTGACTTAATATAAAGAAAAAATCTAGCTACTTGAAATAAATAAGCATAAATTATTGCTTATAATTATGTAGTCACAAGCAAATAAATTTTCAAAAGAAAAGGCCAACTTTTTACAATTTTAGCCACTTTCAATAAAACACAGATACCAGAGCCACAACCTACCCTTTTAAGAGTCCTCTTGATACTTACAAGGATTAAAATGTCAAAAAGGAGGAGGTTTGATTACTTATAAATCCTATAGTAGGAGTAATTTTCAAACCGAGTACGAACGTCTCCACTTATACATCTTCGGCCGAGTGTTGAGTGATTACTTGTGAGGTGTGTAAACTCGTGTATACTTAAATAGAATTTAATAAAGGCATGATATGCCCAAAACAAATAATTTTTCTTAATTTATGTTTTAAATAAGTCGTGACGAATAAGACTGTAAATAAAATAAAAACAAAATAAATTTAGAACTTGGATTCCCGACACTCTAAAGATAAGCCCAAAAATCTTCTCTTCTACCAATTATGTTTGGCTGTGTAAGCCACAATATGGAGTTTTGCTTGAGGACAAGCAAAGATTCAAGTGTGGGGCTATTTGATGTGCGTAAAATACAACATATAAATTATATCAAATACGGTGTAAAATCAACCCTTTTTCAGTACTAATGTTGGGAAAAACTTGTTTCTTTGTTCCTTTCTAATTTACAGGGTCAAAAAAGCTTAAACGCACAAAAGAAGCAAATTAACAGCAAAAACCAACATAAATACAAAGAAAAAGGATTAAAAAAAACTCGCCAAGCCCCCATCCACATCCAAACAAACAAAATAACAAGAATCAGAAGCTTTGGCACGGGGCCGTGCCCACCAGGCAGGGGCCGTGCCCAGTTAAGATTCTCTGCAGAAGAAAAAGACAACAACAAAAGACAAATTAGAAGATCAACACGGGGCTATGCTAAGGCAACACTGGGCATGGTCAACTATAAGATTCGTAGAATCTGAGATAGTACAGTGTCACACCCCGACCGCGTAATACAACAAACCGCGGCGGAAACGTCGGGGAGTGTCGTAACAGAATCATTGTTTTACAACACATGGTAATTGAAGTTTTGTTTTATTTCGTAAATTGACTCATTGTTTTGAGATGAACCATATAAATACAACAAATGTCTTTCAATTTTTTAGTCACTAAGGCCCGCATCCATCCTATGTGTAGCAAACAATCAACAATCGCCACATAATAGAACCTGAAACATATGTGAAAACAGTCAGCATAAAAATGCCAGCGAGTACATAGGTTTTGTATGTCAAATTCATGCCTTTGAATCCATATTGCAATACCTCGTCCAACTACGAGAGTTGTCGAGTATGTACCTGGTTATGCATAAACGCTTTCGAACTCTATTATACTATCAAACTTGTATGCACACCTTTACACTATGTGTATTGACCTCTATTTTAACGTATGTGACAGGTGTCTAGGAAGCTTACCTGCTTTTGTGGAATCAAGTAGGATGGAGTCTAGAAACCAACGAACAATTTACTTATTTAAATCTGAGTTGTCGGAACAGTTTTACTTGTTTTTGAGATACCTATGTCTGTAATAATTAAATGCTTGATGGGTTATGGTATGGGACATGATATTAACTATCCGGTAATTTAGTTGTTATGGAATTTCTCTTGGACAATCTGTTTCGCTCAGTGTCGCGCCCCGATGTTTCCGCCATCGGTTGGGGTGTGACAAATTAGATCAACACATGATCTCTTTAACTAGATCGACGAACAACCTCTTTAACTAGACCACCAGAGGGTCTCTTTAACTAGATCAACACATGATCTCTTTAACTAGATTGACGAATCAATCTCTTTAACTAGACCACCAAATGGTCTCTTTAACTATATCAACGGATAATATCTTTAACTAGATCAACACATGATCTCTTTAACTAGACCACCAAAGGGTCTCTTCAACTATATCAACGAATGATATCTTTAACTAGATCAACACATGATCTCTTTAACTAGACCACCAAAGGGTCTCTTTAACTATATCAACGAATGATATCTTTAACTAGATCAACACATGATCTCTTTAACTAGATTGACGAATCAGTCTCTTTAACTATATCAACGAATGATATCTTTAACTAGGTCAACGCATGATCTCTTTAACTAGACCACCAAAGTGTCTCTTTAACTATATCAACGAATGATATCTTTAACTAGATCAACGCATGATCTCTTTAACTAGACCACCAAAGGGTCTCTTTAACTATATCAACGAATGATATCTTTAACTAGATCAACACATGATCTCTTTAACTAGATTGACGAATCAATCTCTTTAACTTTGGAATAGTACTTTACAATCCAAGGGTCTTAACTATTGTATAGAAGCCCATTAAGGATTTAAGATAGTACTTTTGGATATCCTTCTAAGAATCCATCATATGAAGATATGGAAGATTCCACACGGATTTGGATAGCGAGCATTTGGATCACACATAACACATAAACACATAATCACATAATTGTCAACTTGGTCATTAATTTGTTATCGACTTGTTATCAACTTGTTGTCAATTTGTACATTTGCATTTAAAGTATACCAGGAATCCAATCAATGGACTTCAATTAGTACTTTAAACATCCTCAAGAATCTAACTATGGAGATAGGAAGATCTTATAAGGATTGTGGACTTCGTGTAACTAGAAATTGTTTCGAAACCTTGTACTAGGTATGCTAGGTTAACATACGAAGTATAGTGTTCATGAAATCAAGGTGCTAGATATGTTAAGTCAACATATGTAGCAAAAAGGATCCTTGAAATCAATGTGCTAGGCATGCTTAAGTTAACATACGAAGCAGAATGTCCTTGAAAATCGTGTACTGCGTATGCTCAGTCAACATACGAGCAGAGTGTCCTTGAAAATCATGCATGGGATCTTTGAAAATGTTTTTAATGTTTTTGAAATCATGTACTAGGTATACTAGATAAATATGTTTATAAAATGTTTTAAAACCATGTGAGATGATTTTGAAATCATGTGTGAGTTTTTTTTTTTTTTTTTTGAAAACGTGTATAATCTTTTTGAAATCATGGATGATGTTTTGAAATCATATACTATGTATATATTATTATGAAAACCAGAATGTAATGATATGTACATAGACATATTGCATAAGACCAATTAAGGACTTATAAAAAAGTACCCTTAGATATCCAAGCAAGGAGTTAAAGTGGTACTTTGAGTATTCGTTCAGAGTTTGTAACTTGTACCTTGTACTTTGTTTCTTTAGAAGAAACGAGTACTTAGGATTTTCGTAGAGATCATGAGCGATCACAAAATGGAAGAACTACAAGAGTAGTTTGTCTTACAAGGAACACGGTTCCTTGATGTCGATATCGTAGGGGTATGTCATTTATACACGTAATCACATTTGTTTTCGTACATTGAAATGTGAATAAAGATTCATTTATAAACCAAAATAATTGTTTCATAGTCTTGGATAACAAAAGAAATAAAACATAAAGTTTAGTAGTTTCAAAGCGGCATCGTCTTCCAGTTAGCCAAATGCTCATCCACGGGCTAGATTTGCATTATTAAGCTTTGGGCAATTTTTCCTGAAATGGCCCATCTCGCCACAGTTGTAGCAAGAACCAGGTGGAAAACAAGCTTGAGCAGGGTTGGCTTGAGGTTGGTTCGGACCACCTTGGTTCGGGTTAGTTCGACAAGCATTTGCCAGGTGACCAAGTCGCCCACATGATGTGCACTGACGACACTGTAGGTGAACTTGGTGGTGTGCATTACACCTGTTGCATAGCGGTGCAGTACCAGCATAGGTTTTCCTAGCAGGAGGCTGTGCTGGTTGATTGGGGGCAACCTGATTGTTCTGAGCAACTACATCGAAGTTCTGTGAAGCCTTACGCTTCTTTGACTTCTTGGAGGACTCAGTCTGCTTATCCTTTGGTTTTGTCTCATCTGATGGTTTCTTGTCGCCTTTTCGGAAAAGTTTACCCTTCCTGATCTGAGATTCAGTCAGGGTAGCGGATAGTTCAATAGCCTGTCTAACTGTGGTAGGGTTTCTACCAGTAACAATGTCCTGAACTGGGTCAGGGAGGCCATCAATGTATTTTTCAATCAACTTATCCAAAGGCGTAACCATGATAGGACATAATAGACTTAATTCCTCATAACAATCAATGTAGGCTCAATGTTCACCATTCTCTTACTTAAGATCGTCGAATTCCCTTTCTAATGTCCTGAGTTCAAGACGAGGATAAAATTCCTTCATCATTAGAGCTCGAAGCTCTTCCCAGGTTTGTGCCATTGCCACATCGGCACCCCTATCTCTCATCACACCGTTCCACCATGTTAATGCTCGTTTCTCAAAATAACTAGATGCGAACTCAACCTTTCGCTCATTTAGACACTGAACATGTCGGAATGTGCTTTCTAGACTCTTGAACCATTGTAGGAGCGCAATTACTCCTTGAGACCCAAAAAATTTCAGTGGTTTAGTCGAATTGAACGTTTTGTAGCTACACTGAGCATTGTTATTGTTGTTATTGTTATTTGCTTGGTTTATCTAAGTAATAAAGTTCGGAATCACAGCAGCAATCTGCTGAGTGACTAGGGCTGCAAGTGCAGCATCCTGAGTTTGATCGCGTCTTGGAGGCATTCTAAAAGAGCAAGGAAACATGAGAGGAAACGAGTGAGATGATATTGGATAGTCAAAACGGAATGTTTAAAAATATCGACAAAGCATAAGGATTGTGATCATTTGTTCGTTACCTAAAACAAACAAACGACACGGTGACTAATCAAAGTAAACATGTCATAATAATGTATCACGAAGACATGCTTTAGCCTATAAGTTGCACTCACCCCAAGAGTTCCCAGGTAAGAGTGACTAGTCCGATACTGCGAATTTGTATGAACACTCTAGCCTTAGACTATAAAACATGAGGTATAGGCACCCACCCTTCCGGATTGCACGTGTTCACATTATAAAGACCCAGACTTCGACGAGATTTTGAAAACACCAAAGGCTTAAAAGCCTAAAACAAATCATCTAAGGATAGATGATTTCTTGTGATGTTTTGAAAATTTTTTACTAGAGAGAATGAATTGTGTTTTGTTTTGTTTTGTTTTGTTTTGTTTTCTTGTTTTTTTTTTTTTTTTTTTTTTTTTTTTTGTTAATCACCTAAGGATAGGTGATTGGTATTGTATTAAGAATCTAAACGCAAATGAACTCGCGTTAGGGTCCTAGGAAGGTTATAGACTAGGTCAAGAGCATTACTAATAACTTAATTCCCTATAACCATGAGCTCTGATACCAACTCTTCTGACACACCCCGATCGCGTAATACAACAAACCGCGGCGGAAACGTCGGGGAGTGTCGTAACAGAATCATTGTTTCATAACACATGGTAATTGAAGTTTTGTTTTATTTCGTTAATTGACTCATTGTTTTGATATGAACCAAATAAATACAACAAATGTCTTTCAAGTTTTAAGTCACTAAGGCCCGCGTCCATCCTACGTGTAGCAAGCAATCAACAATCGCCACATAATAGAACCTGAAACATATGTGAAAACAGTCAGCATAAAAATTTCGGCGAGTACATAGGTTTTGTATATCAAATTCATGGTTTGAATCCATATTGCAATACCTCGTCCAACTACGAGAGTTGTCGAGTATGTACCTTGGAATCAAAAAGTGTTTGTTATTGCAATATGTTTTATCATCTTTACAAGATGATATAAGTAAACCAAGACCATTGTAGCCATGAATCTTGACTGAAAACATTTGTCTTTGTAAAACCAAGTAGTAAATCGTCTTTGAAAGTAAACATTGTATGGTTTATATCTTTAAGTAAACCTCGTTGTGTATCATCATTTGAAAACATTCGTCCAAATTGTTCAAATCGTTCAAATCGTACGTGTTTTAATTGTGAAAGACAACTTTTGGTCGTTCTTTAAAGAATACATTCAAACCTGTGTGACTCGATATACCACCCATGGGGTATCTTTAATAGGCCCTGAAAGACCTCTTTAACAAGACTAACAAACCAACACATGATTTGTTAATCAGAAAATAGTTTTTGTCATTACCCACATTACCCACCAAAGGGATTGTCCGATAATGGGATTTGTCAGATCCTATGGTACCATAAAATACTACTGGTCGGCTTGATCTTAGTTAATGAATGTCATTCGGATGTCTTTCGACTAACGCCCCAACAAGTTCGTTCACATTATTGAAATCATCGTGTTTCATATAAACCATAGCATTTGTTCATGAAAACTTGAAAAACATTTAGCACATATGAGTCACCCCAAAATAATTGAAAGCATAAAGGAGGGGAGCTATGCACTCACTTGAGTTTGCAAGTATCCTTGATTAAGTGTCCTAACAAAGCTCGGGAAATCAAGGAATCAAGTGGCACCTAGTATCGGATCACTATGTTAATAATCGAAGACTAATCGGGAGATCGGATAGAATGAAGTCTTGTAAACCAAATGAGTGTTGGAACTCATATAATATGGTTTAACAAAGCCTACATTCTGATTTGAAACCTAACCTAAGTGCTTTTGACCCGTTATGACCCGTTAAAGTAGTTTACGCTACTTTAACGCGTCATTTGCGCAATGCGCGTTCGGATGGCCTAACTAGTCCTATGACAAGTATTAAATGCCTAAACATGTTTAATTATGTTGCATAATCAGTTTAAGTGTCAAAATTTTGGTTACATATGCTTAAATTCAAATTATGCATAAAAAGGGCATTTTGGTCATTTTTCGAAGGCATATAAACTACCTATCATACAACTAATTAAACTAAGTGACCATAAGGTATAACCTCGGAAGGTTATTCCCTATACAACTATGGTCACAATATATGTTTGGTCGGATCCTAATGATCGACCAAACGGGTCGGGTTCGAAAGTCTAAGCGGTAGTCGAGACCGCTTGACTTACGACCCTAAATAAGCACTAAACTAAAAGGGACGAGTTAAACATGTTTAACTAAGTTAGAACACTGATTTGATATCAAAACAAAGTGTTTTGATACCAGAAAATAGCTTCGTCGCAAAATGCACATAATCATGCATTTTGACCGAAACTTTGACTCGTCGCTTCGACTAGTCAACATGGTAATCAATAGGTATAGTCGCAAGGGACCATAAACATCGTGATTACGCTCATGTTGCAAAGTTCCAACGAACTTTGTCTTGACCAAATCATGGTCAAAGCAGAAAGTCAAACACTGTTTGACTTTCTTGCTTAAAATAAATAACAAAGCATGAAAGAACACTTACAAGTGTCCTAAGCTTGGAAAAATGACTAAGAATGCTTAGTAGGAAGCCTCCAAAATGTTGGTAGCCTCCAATGAGAGCAGGTGTGAGAGATAGAAAGAAATGAGCAAGTTGTGGGTTTGTTCAAGCTTCCTATTTATAGGAATTTAGGAGGCATAGGATGATGACATGTGGATTGTGTGTTGAGCAAGGATTTATAGGATTTAGACAAGTGTCTTGATCAGGTTTAAATGCTTAGAGATCAAACAAACTTGGCCAACACACAAGAAAACAAGGGGTTGAACCAGTTTGCTGGTTCTGGGCAAGCTATACGGACCATAGGGGGTCCTGGCATACGGTCCGTATGCAGCTATCTGGGGCAGCAAGTTTGAATTTTGGCAGTTTTAGTCCCTGAGCTTGTTTTGTCGCGTTTTGGCACTTCTAACACCCGTCAAGCCCATTTTCAAGCTCCATGATGAAGTTAAAGTATATTTAACTTGAATTATGATCAAAAATGTCACGGATATTGGTTCGTTTGGCTGTACGGTTGCGTTTTTCCGTTAATTACGACGGAATCGTAACGAACGCGAAAACGACCCAAATTGCTCGACGAATGGTATTTTTGCATTCCCATCACTAAAATACAATATTCTAGCGATTACAAAATTTTTTGGATGTCCGAATATGTTCAGAACGCAATATATGCACGCGTTTGCATACTTTCGCAGTTTTGACGCTTTTAGTCCCTGTGATCAAATAAGCGTATTTTCGCATACCGAACCCCTCAAAACTTATTTCTAAACTATGTAAAGGGTATTTAGGATATGTTTAGCTTATGATCTTGTTCTGGAATGTACGTTGCTATGCGAATAGGTAGACTTTTGTAGTTTGTCGCAAATAGTCCCTGTGATCGAATAAACTTGTTTT
>JARYGA010044613.1:0-34705 GCA_030545235.1 Helianthus tuberosus
GGGACATACAAACGGTACTCTTGTACCACTACATCCGGGGGAAATACGTTTGGGTATTATTTATAAATCACAACTAGCAACACTAAACGAATCTCTATCACATCAAGTCCCTGCTTATAGTACCGATTAATCGCCGGGGGCGAACGGGTTATTAGTTGATAGCGCTATTAGGTTTGACAACCTCACACCGTGACCGGGGGAGATCGGGCGTGAACTATAGACCTTGCATCTCGGTCAATGACGATAGACATTGACCTGAGGCACCAAATCTTCTCGTCAACAGTTTCGGTAATTCAAGTTTAGTAGCTTTCATATGGGGTAGCTCCCCATGACGTGATTATAAATGCTTTACCTAAACAACCGACATTTTCTCTTGAAAAGCTAAAACTGGACATTTAGTGAACTCGCCAACATTTCTGTTGACACCCTACTGCATGCTTGGCAGGTAACCAGTGAATCAGGAGCTTGCAGCTTGGGGATATGTAGTGGTCGTCTTAACCCGTTTGTTGGGTTTCAAATAATCTTGAACAATGAACTCTGTTTTGAAACTGTTTGGTTTATGCTTCCGCTGTTTGTTTAAACTATCATTCGAACTTAAACTTTTAGAACTTTTAAAAAAAAAAAAACGTGGTGTTTACTAACTACTGTGGTTGGTGAATACTTTTACTATTATTCAATGCTCAGTATAATTGGTGGCTGGATCCTGGTCAGTCGCGCCTCCAAGCGGTAGTACCCCGCACGTGGAAATTGGGGGTGTGAAAGATTGGTATCAGAGCCATTGGTTATAGTGAACTTGGTTTTAAAAAGAAGAGTCTTTTTGAGAAAAACCAGACTATAACCCGTGACTCGTGACGACACTACACTCCAAGGGCAAGACTCGGCATATTAGACCTTATAGCTCGGACTTGTGCTTACATGCTTATTTATCCTATGTTGACTGCTCTATTATACATACTAGTGTGCCTGATTAGATAGATACACCTCCCTCTTCTATCTTATTCTCGCTACGTTACGACATCACACTCATACTGTGTTTTCTGGTTATGAAGACAATGAGTGGACGCGGAAGAGGAAGCGTTAACATGACTCAGGCTCAATTCGCTAACTTGCTCAACACGGTGGCTGCAGCTTTCGCAGCTCACCCTGGAGGTAAACTCGTTACTATAGGATGTTTAGATCCTACCCCCACATCGTCTTTTCACCTCTAAACCTATTCGCTCCATTTCTCACAACAGGTCAGCCTGCGCCTGCGCAACCACGTGTTTGTACTTTTAAAACTTTCATGGACGGCAAACCTCTGCCTTTCAACGGCACTGAGGGTGCCATAGGCCTTCTACACTGGATTGAAAAGGCCGAAGCTGTCTTTGCTGTCTGCGAGTGCCCCCCTGCTAACTGGGTCAAGTTCGCAACTGGTACGCTCGAAGGAAACGCGCTTTCATGGTGGAAAGCGCAGATTCAGATGCTTGGTCTGGAAACTGCTAATGCTACCGCATGGGAAGATTTCAAAGACATGATCAAAGAGGAGTACTGTCACAGGGATGACATCCACAAACTCGAGAACGAGTACTATGCGCTCAAGATGGTTGGGTCAGAGATTGAGACCTACACCAAGCAGTCCAATGACTATGCTGCACTTTGCCCAAACATGTCCCAACCTATGTATCGAAGGATCGAATTGTACATCAAAGGTTTGGTCCCAGAAATTCGGAGCCATGTGACCTCAGCCAACCTCAACACCATACAGCCCATGGTTCGTCTTGCTCACAAACTCACCAATCAGGCTGTGGAAGAAGGCAAGTTGCCCCAGAGAATCAGTGCTACTACTGGAGCTTCTAATGACAACAAACGAAAGTGGGATGGAAACCAGGGTAAGGATGCTAACTCTACTCAGGCCCCGGCTCAGCAAAGGAAAACTGAAAATAACAAGGGCCCTCAGCAGCAGGGTGGCTATCAGGGCCATCTCCCCAAATGTAACAAGTGCAATCGACATCACAATGGGCCCTGTGCGAAGAACAAGTGCCAGCGGTGCAACAAGATGGGACATGAGGCCAAAGATTGTAGGAGCCCTCATCCCGCAAGGCAAAACCAACCACAGCAGCAGCAACATCATGGGAACATCAAGGGTTGTTTCCAGTGCGGAGCTGAGGGGCACATTAAGAAGAATTGTCCTCAGTTAAACCAGAACAACCCCAATCAGGGTGCGGGAAATAACAACAACAACGCTAACAATGCTGGGAATGGTGCAAGAGGAAGGGCTTTTGTGATTGGAGCCGGAGAAGCAAGGAATGACCCCAACGTTGTAGCGGGTAAGTTCCTCCTTAATGATCGTTATGTTTCTATGCTATTTGATTCCGGAGCAGATGCTAGTTATGTATCCCTATGTATTAGTAAGAAACTTAAGCTCACTCTTACGCCGCTAAGCTCTAAGCACACTGTTGAAATAGCTAATGGTAGAAACCTCGAGGCCTCACACATAATTCGTAACTGCAAATTAGAGTTGTCTGGTCAGACCTTCTGTATCGATCTCTTCCCCATCATTCTTGGAAGCTTCGACGCCATCATTGGTATGGATTGGTTATCCAAACATCGAGCTGAAATCCTCTGCCAAGAGAAAGCTATTCGCATTCCCCGTCCTCCTAACAAACCTCTTATAGTTCAAGGCGACAAGAGCGGAGAAGTCACAGGTATCATTTCATTCTTAAAGGCCCAGAAGTGTCTACGAAAGGGGCACACCGCTATCTTAGCACTTGTTGCCGACACACAGAAAATGGAAAACAGGATCGAAGATTTTCCAGTTGTACGCGACTATCCTGAGGTATTCCCGGAGGAACTACCTGGACTCCCTCCTCACCGCCAGGTCGAATTTCAAATCGAGCTAGCTCCCGGAGCAGCGCCTATAGCTCGTGCACCTTATCGATTAGCCCCCGCGGAGCTCAAGGAGCTTTCTACTCAACTACAGGAACTTTTGGACAAAGGTTTCATCCGTCCTAGTTCATCACCCTGGGGAGCCCCAGTGCTCTTCGTCAAAAAGAAAGATGGCTCATTCCGAATGTGCATTGACTACCGCGAACTTAACAAGGTTACCATCAAGAATCGTTATCCACTTCCCCGTATCGACGACCTGTTCGACCAGCTGCAAGGGTCGAGCTATTATTCCAAGATCGATCTGCGATCGGGTTATCACCAGCTGAGAGTCCGCGATGAGGACATCTCTAAGACCGCTTTCAGAACCCGCTATGGTCACTACGAATTCCTTGTTATGCCTTTCGGAATGACCAACGCCCCTGCGATCTTCATGGATCTCATGAACCGAGTATGCAAACCCTACCTCGACAAGTTCGTAATTGTGTTTATCGACGACATCTTAATCTACTCGAAGAGCCAAGAGGAGCATGAACAACACCTACGTCTTATTCTCGAACTCCTTCGCAATGAGCAACTGTACGCCAAATTCTCGAAATGTGATTTCTGGCTTAGAGAAGTCCATTTCCTTGGGCACATCGTCAATCAGGAAGGGATTCATGTTGACCCCGCTAAGATTGAGTCCATTAAGGATTGGCCTGTACCTAAGACTCCGACCGAAGTTCGCCAATTCTTGGGATTGGCGGGATACTATCGAAGATTTATCAAGGGATTCTCTAAGATCGCTCAACCACTTACGACCCTCACTCAGAAGGGTGTTGCTTACAAATGGGGTGATGCTCAGGAATCTGCCTTCCAGGAACTAAAGAAAAATCTTTGTAGTGCTCCTATTCTTTCCTTACCTGAAGGTACCGACGACTTCGTCGTTTACTGCGACGCTTCTATTCAAGGACTTGGCTGCGTGTTGATGCAACGCGAGAAAGTTATTGCTTACGCCTCGCGACAACTCAAGGTCCACGAACGGAACTACACGACGCATGACTTAGAATTTGGAGCTGTGGTCTTCGCGCTCAAGCTTTGGAGACACTACTTGTACGGCACCAAGTGCACCATTTACACTGATCACAAGAGTCTCCAGCACATAATGGAACAAAAGGAGTTGAATATGCGGCAACGCCGATGGGTCGAGCTCCTAAATGACAACGAGTGTGCAATTAGATACCATCCAGGCAAGGCTAATGTGGTAGCCGATGCCCTCAGCAGAAAGGAGACCAAACCCAAGCGTGTTCGTGCCTTACAGCTCACTATCCACTCGAACCTCCCTAATCAAATTCGGAATGCTCAGGTTGAAGCATTGAAAGCCGAGAACATCAGGGCTGAGTCCCTACGAGGATCGAGACAACGATTGGAACAAAAAGAAGACGGTGCTTACTACGTAGCCGGACGCATATGGGTTCCGCTTTATGGAAATTTACGTGACCTTGTGATGGATGAAGCCCATAAGTCCCGTTACTCGGTGCATCCGGGTTCAGATAAGATGTACCACGACTTGAGGGCTACCTATTGGTGGCCTGGCATGAAAGCCCACATAGCAACCTATGTCAGAAAATGTTTAACTTGTGCAAGAGTCAAGGCTGAGTATCAGAAACCGTCAGGCCTACTCCAACAGCCAGAGATCCCGCAATGGAAATGGGAGCAGATTTCCATGGATTTTGTTACTGGCCTGCCTAGGTCTCAACGCGGAAATGACACCATTTGGGTAATAGTGGATCGCTTAACTAAGTCTGCACACTTTTTGGCTATCAAAGAAACAGACAAGTTCTCTACCTTAGCAGAAGTATACCTAAAAGAAGTGGTTTCGAAGCACGGAGTACCAACCTCTATCATTTCCGATCGAGACGCGCGTTTTACTTCTGAGTTGTGGCAAGCCATGCACAAATCTTTTGGCTCACGTTTAGACATGAGCACCGCTTATCACCCGCAGACGGATGGGCAGTCTGAACGCACCATCCAAACCCTCGAAGACATGCTTAGGGCATGTGTGATTGATTTTGGCAAGAATTGGGAGAAGCACCTACCGTTAGTAGAATTCTCCTACAACAACAGCTACCACACCAGCATTCAGGCGGCGCCCTTTGAAGCATTGTACGGTCGTAAATGTCGATCGCCTCTCTGCTGGGCGGAGGTAGGTGACAGCCAAATCACAGGCCCGGAACATGTAGTCGACACCACAGAAAAGATTGCCCAGATTAGGCAACGCATGGCGGCAGCTCGTGACCGTCAAAAGCACTACGCTGACAAAGATAGGAAACCGCAAGAGTTCCAGGTTGGTGAACGGGCTCTACTTAAGGTCTCACCCTGGAAGGGTGTGGTTCGTTTTGGAAAACGGGGCAAGCTTAATCCAAGATACGTCGGACCCTTTGAAGTTACCGAAAAGATCGGTACGGCCGCTTACAGGTTGAATCTGCCTGAAGAACTGAGTGCTGTGCACAATGTCTTCCACGTGTCTAATCTGAAGAAGTGTCTATCAGATGAAACACTCGTCATTCCTTACAAGGAACTTACTATTGACGAACGGCTACACTTTACTGAGGAACCGATTGAGATCACGGACCGTGAAATCAAAACCCTCAAACGTAGCCAGATACCTCTCGTACGAGTTCGTTGGAACTCACGCCATGGCCCAGAGTTTACCTGGGAGCGGGAAGACCAGATGAAGCGCAAGTATCCCCAGTTGTTCCCTAATGAAACTCCCAGCACTGAAGCTACAACCGAATTTCGGGACGAAATTCCAAATTAACGGGAGGATGATGTGACACCCCGTTGAAACGTTCGCATTTGCACTAGCTTGTCAGTGGCTGCCTTAACTTTCGGGACGAAAGTTCTTAAAACTTGGGGATAATGTGACACTCTAGGTTTTTCCGAGCAAACACCTTGTAATTACTAAGCGCGTATGAATATATATATATATATATTATTAAATGAAAGTTGCGTGATTATTTTGGATGATTCTATGTGATCCTTGCACTATGATTGTATAGGTAGTATATATATATAGGTATGTGTGTGTAGTGGGCCGAGACCACGAAACCCGACTCGAGACCCCCCAGTCTCGAGCGAACAGTGAACGGTTGGGCCATATGGGCCGCACCTCCTTAAACCCGTGAATTGGGTTATAAAACCCTCACATAAGCCACATTATCCTATTCTTTGGACACTCAAACCCACAATCATTCACTCACTCCCACACACTCTCTCTTTCACCCTCTCAACAAAAACCCTAACAATCAAACTCACCTCCTCTCCTCTCCCTCTCTCGGATCAAACCGGCGACAACAAAAGGGGCTCTCGGATCATCTCGGATTAGCTTGAGATCACCACTCGGAACTTAGTCCATCAATCCCTCATACTCTTTCATCTAGCCGGTTAGTTTCCTTTTAGTTGTTTGGCCAAAAATGATGATTTATGAATACAAATTGTTAAGGTATTTGAATAATAAATGATGGAAGAAATGTGTGATAAATGATAAATATTATGTTCATGTTTTTATGGGAAATTGTTAGATAACATACAAGGTTAGGTAGGATGAACATATGATGAGTATGGGTTGAATATGCTTGAATGTTGTTATGAATATATGAAAAATTATGTGTTTGATATGTATGTTAGATTAAGGAAATCGAGGATGCTGATTTGAGTATATGTTAGAATAGGATTGTTTGAATAATCATGTTATAATGAAAAACCCTAAGAACAACATGAATGTCATGAAAATATTTGAAATATGCTTTGTTTGATCTATTTTGAATTGCATTTAGACAATAAAACATGTTTAAACATTCTGGTTGGTTAGTACAAAATCTCATGAAATTGCAATCCCATTGGTTAGTACATCAGAGGTTCTAGAAGGACTTCCTGTGCACGCATCCAAGGTTGCGAGTCGAAACCTCCGGTTGCGACTCGAAACCAAAACATAACAACTCGAGACTACGGCGGTTGCGACTCGAAACCAGACCATGACAAGTCGAAACCTCCGGTTGCGACTCGAAACCAGACCATGGCAAGCCGAAACCTCCGGTTGCGACTCGAGACTGTGAGTTCTCGAGTCGAGACCTCCTGGTCTCGACTGGGCTTCTTGTCTCCGTTATTGGGCCAAGGATGTGTGGGCTGCGCATACCGTTCTAATTGGATTCTGTGAAGCTGTTAACTGTTAGTGTGATCTGATAGGCCCAATAACACTTATGATTTGTATGATAGTTGTTGATGTTCACTGTTTCACTACTACGTATCAGAATAGGCCCGATAACTTGCTGGATGATCATGTGTTGTGTATGCTATGTGTTAGTTAAGTGTAGATTATACGTGAATACTTGTACCCCAACTTGACCTGTATTGGTGACCATGCTAGGACGTGGTGACCAACGTGACTGACCAAGTAAATAATCTACCGAGCAACCCAAGGTGAGTTCACACACTAAAAGCATGCGTCCCAGGGAGGGACACGAACAAACTGAATAATGTTTTCAACCTAATGATTTCCGGGGGACATACAAACGGTACTCTTGTACCACTACATCCGGGGGAAAATACGTTTGGGTATTATTTATAAATCACAACTAGCAACACTAAACGAATCTCTATCACATCAAGTCCCTGCTTATAGTACCGATTAATCGCCGGGGGCGAACGGGTTATTAGTTGATAGCGCTATTAGGTTTGACAACCTCACACCGTGACCGGGGGAGATCGGGCGTGAACTATAGACCTTGCATCTCGGTCAATGACGATAGACATTGACTTGGGGCACCAAATCTTCTCGTCAACAGTTTCGGTAATTCAAGTTTAGTAGCTTTCATATGGGGTAGCTCCCCATGACGTGATTATAAATGCTTTACCTAAACAACCTACATTTTCTCTTGAAAAGCTAAAACTGGACATTTAGTGAACTCGCCAACATTTCTGTTGACACCCTACTGCATGCTTGGCAGGTAACCAGTGAATCAGGAGCTTGCAGCTTGGGGATATGTAGTGGTCGTCTTAACCCGTTTGTTGGGTTTCAAATAATCTTGAACAATGAACTCTGTTTTGAATCTGTTTGGTTTATGCTTCCGCTGTTTGTTTAAACTATCATTCGAACTTAAACTTTTAGAACTTAAAAAAAAAACGTGGTGTTTACTAACTACTGTGGTTGGTGAATACTTTTACTATTATTCAATGCTCAGTATAATTGGTGGCTGGATCCTGGTCAGTCGCGCCTCCAAGCGGTAGTACCACGCATGTGGAAATTGGGGGTGTGACATGATGGATGCTGGGAATAGGATCCGAGAGATAGGAAGACAAATTTCATGGAAATATGATGAGAGGGAACATCGTTATTAAAGATGCAAGTTGACGAGGGAGAAGTGGGTGGTGAATCTGTGTTTGTATAATAACAGTAATATTAATAAAAATCAGTATGTGTAAAATAAACAATAAAACGGTTGTAAGATAAAAATGTATATGGAAGCATAATATAATCGATAAAATAAATGAAAATTTAGAAAATTTACAATTTTGGTTGTATATTTGTTTACGTGATTATGTGCGATTAATTGTTATATTGGATTGTTTCTTATTCTATACTAATTATTTATCTATAAATTAATTATCAGATGGCAAACATTGGTAATGAACCAGTAAATGAAGTAAATCAATCTGAGCAAAATCAGGAAGAACAATTGTTAAATAGGCAAGATATCGAGGATATCGTTGCTCAAGGAATAGCCAATGCTATTCCAGCAATCATTGCTGCTGCTCAGAAACCTGTTAAACCTCAATCAATCATTCCTAGTAAACGTACACAAGGCGATAATTTTAGTAATAGTATAAACGGAGGCGGTAACCATATTAATAACACCAATGAGGAATTGCAAGTACCGCTCCTTAAGAAAATGAAAGTTGCAACGCCTGGTTGCACTTACAAAGAATTTCTTGCCTGTAAACCAGCTGAGTTTGCAAGTAACGAAGGAGCAATTGCAGCACTGCGTTGGTTAGAGAAAACTGAGGCAGTGATTACCATAAGTAAATGTGCCGAGGAAGATCAGGTTATGTTTGCGTCAAATCTTTTTAAAGAAGGGGCGCTAGAATGGTGGAACACTGTGATACAAGCTAAAAGAAGGATCGTGGCATATGCCATGAACTGGGAAGAATTTAAGAATCTTGTAGAAAGAAAATTCTGTCCCGAGTATGAAAAAGATCAAATGGCAAATAAATTCCTAAACCATCGGATGATGGGTGTAGACTGTCGAGGATATACTTCGACATTCTTTGAATATGTTAGAGTGGTACCAACGCTGGCTTCGCCAGAACCGGTACTCATTTCTCGCTATATTTGGGGATTAATTAGCGAAATTCGTAATATCGTTAAAGTGGCGAGACCTCGCACTATTGACGATGTGGTAGAATTAGCTAATACCCTAACTGACGAACTGGTACGCACAAGAGATGAAAACAGAAAGAAGGAACTGGCTCAGAAAATTACCCAATGATTTCGTGTGGGTAATAGTAGTAACTTCAAGAAAAGAGGAACAGGGCAATCCTCAACTCCTCAGTTCTGCAGGAATTGCAAAAATAAACATTATGGAAGATGCAATATAATCTGCAATTTTTGCAAAACTGAAGGACATCGTGAAGAAAACTACAGAAAGAAAACTATAATCTGCTTTAACTGTGGAGAAGCGGGGCATTTTAAAACAGAATGTCCTAAGTTGGCTAAACCAGCAGACATAAAAACCAAAGCGACCGATGTAGCTACTAAGAAGAATGTCAGAGCATTCCAGCTGACCACTCAAGAAGCAGAACTCGTTCCAGATGTGATAGCTGGTACGTTCCTAGTTCACAACGTATACGCAAAAGTATTATTTGACTCTGGTGCAAACCAAAGTTTTATAAATACTTTATTCTGCCAAGCTCTTAAAATACCCTTAACCAACATTAGGCAGATTTTTACAGTCGAAACGGCTGATGGGAAGTCAGTTAAAATAGATAAGGTTTTGCAAAATGTAGAAATAGAACTTTCAGGTCATAAATTCTCTACAAACCTATTACCTATGAAATTAGCTGAATTCAATGTTGTGTTAGGAATGGATTGGTTAGTAGCCAACCATGCTCGAATCCTTTATGACCAAAACTCCATAGAAATTCGTGCACCTACTGGAGAAGTAATCATGATTACAGGAGATAAACCTTGTAAACCCATGAAGTTCATATCAGTAATGAAAGTTGCTAGTTATGAACGAAAGCAAGGAATAGTATATATGATTTCAGTAATCATTAGTACTAAGGATAAAGAACTTAAGGAGATCCCTGTAGTTTTAGAATATCCCGATGTATTTCCAGAAGAATTACCAGGATTACCACCAGACAGGGAAGTAGAATTTAGGATTCATCTAATTCCTAGAACTACACCGATAGCCAAGGCACCTTATCGGTTAGCTCCTACAGAAATGTTAGAACTGAAAAAGCAGTTAGATGAATTACTAAGCAAAGGATTTATACAACCTAGCTCATCCCCTTGGGGAGCGCCAGTGTTGTTCGTAAAGAAGAAGGATGGTTCGATGAGAATATGTATTGATTATAGAGAATTGAATAAGGTTACAATTAAGAATCGATACCCATTACCTAGGATTGATGATCTTTTTGATCAACTTCAAGGAGCTAGATACTTTTCTAAGATCGACTTACGCTCCGGATATCATCAATTGAAGGTACAAGAAGAGGACATACCTAAAACTGCTTTCAGAACTAGGTATGGTCATTACGAGTTTACAGTCATGCCTTTTGGACTAACAAATGCACCTGCTGCATTCATGGACATGATGAATAGGATCTCTAAACCGTATTGGGATAAATTCGTAATTGTCTTGATAGACGGTATACTTATTTGTTCCAAAAGTCAAGATGAACATTGTAAGCACTTGCATGCACTCTTAACTTTGTTAAGAAAAGAAAAGTTTTACACAAAATTCTCAAAATGTGAATTTTGGCTAAAGGAAGTGCAATTTCTAGGTCACATGGTGAATCACGAAGGCATTCATGTAGATCCTGCTAAGATAGAGGCAATTACCAAATGGAAGGTTCCACAATCTGCAATGGAAATTAGAAGTTTTATAGGTTTAGCTGGATGTTATAGACGGTTTATTAAGGATTTTTCCAAGATAGTTGTGCCATTAACTAAGCTAACATGTAAAGCAGTTAAGTTTGAATGGGGACCTAAACAAGAAGAAGCCTTTAGGATCTTGAAGCAAAAGTTAACAAATGCCCCAATCCTAGCGTTACCAGAAGGGACTGAAGATTTTGAAGTTTACTGTGATGCTTCAAAATTAGGATTAGGATGTGTGTTAATGCAATGCAAAAAGGTAATTGCGTATGCTTCAAGGCAAATGAAAAGGCACGAGGAAAATTATACAACTCATGACTTAGAGTTAGGAGCCATAATTTTTGCCCTTAAAATTTGGAGACATTATCTGTATGGAAGTAAGTTTACTGTCTATACAGATCATAAGAGTTTAAGATATATATTTGGGCAAAAAGAGTTAAACATGAGGCAAAGGAGATGGATGGAAATCCTAAGTGACTACGACTGTGATATTCAGTATCACGAAGGAAAGGCAAATATAGTTGCAGATGCCTTAAGTCGCAAGTATCATGAGAAACAACGACGGGTTCGTGCTCTTAGATTAAATCTACAGTTAGATTTAATAGAGCAACTGAAGAATGTTCAAGAAACAGCAATCAAGGATGATGCTGAAGGAATGAAGGGACGAATAAAAGAATTAGAGTAAGGAGCTGATGGAATTTGGAGATTCCACAAAAGCAAAATTTGGGTACCTAAGCAGGGAGAATTAAGAGATAAAATTTTAGAAGAAGCCCATAAATCTAAGTATACCATACACCCTGGAAACAATAAGATGTACCAGGATTTAAGAAATAATTTCTGGTGGATAGGCATGAAAAAGGATATAGCTAGATATGTTTCTAAGTGTCTTACTTGTTCACAAGTAAAGGCAGAACACCAGAAACCTTCAGGTCTACTACAACAATTAGAAATGCCAGTATGGAAATGGAAACTCATAACAATGGATTTTGTTACTAAGTTGCCCAAAACCAGAAAAGGTAATGATGCGATTTGGGTAATTGTGGATCGATTAACCAAATCAGCTCATTTTCTACCTATGAAAGAAACCTTTAGCATGGAAAGGTTGGCAAAATTGTATGTAGATGAAGTCGTATCCCTACATGGAGTTCCACTCTCCATTGTATCAGATAGGGATAGTCGTTTCACTTCTCACTTCTGGACAAGTTTCCAAGAAGCTATGGGAACTAAACTAAATTTGAGCATTGCATATCATCCCCAAACAGACGGGAAAAGTGAAAGGACGATACAAACTTTAGAAGACATGCTCCGAGCATGTGTAATAGATTTTGGTGGAAATTGGGACGACCACTTACCTTTAATTGAATTCTCCTATAATAATAGTTATCATTCAAGTATCGAATCTGCTCCATTTGAAGCACTGTACGGACGAAAGTGCAGAACTCCAGTTTGTTGGGTAGAAATAGGAGAAAGTCAATTATCAGGTCCCGAAATAGTACAAGAAACTACTGATAAGATCACTCAAATCAAGGAAAGGTTAAAGACAGCTCGAGATCGCCAGAAAAGTTATGCAGACAATAGAAGGAAGCCGTTGGAATTTCAAGTCGGAGATAAAGTACTGTTGAAAGTTTCTCCTTGGAAAGGAGTAGTTCGATTCGGTAAGAAAGGAAAGCTAAGTCCAAGATACGTAGGACCATTTTCAGTAATCCAACGTATAGGACAAGTTGCTTATCGTTTACAACTACCAGAAGAGTTAGCTGGATTACATGACGTATTTCATGTATCCAATCTCAAGAAATGCTTATCAGATGAATCTTTGGTAGTACCTCTCCAAGATATAGAAGTAAATGAAAAGTTAAAATTTGTTGAGAAACCTCTTCAAATCGAAGATAGAAAGATCAAATTTCTTAAGCACAAGAGATTGGTGCTAGTTAAAGTCAAGTGGGATTCCAGAAAAGGACCTGAATACACTTACTTGTTTCAGTAAATCTCGAGGACGAGATTTTATTAAGGTGGGGAGAATATAACAACTCTTATTAAAAAGTCCTATTTATTACTTTAATTGTCCAATAGGAAACCTTAATTGAGAAACCCAGGTGATTCTGAATAAACCCTAAAATTTTCAGAATAATCGGAATCAGGATCAGGGTCCCTAAAACTCAGGGGGGTAAACCCTAGTTGGAAATATCCACACAGTTTGTTGTCGAAATTGAAATTGAACGAGCAACCAACTCAGCTGAGCTACCTGGACACGAAGCAACCCTAGGGTAGAATAGGGTCTCTCGCGCCACGCGACGCACACAAGAGAACCTTTCGCGTGGCGCGAGAGGGACAAAAATTAAGTATAAGTAGAGGGCAGTGGGACTTGCAATTGTACGTTTGTTCGACGTTTAAATTCAAATTGTACTCTGAGTTATAGTCAAAACAGTCTCAAAACACACACAATTCACGAAGTGCTGCCGCGATATCAGGGTAATAACTCGATCGCTGCTACGATTCAATGTCCGATCGATTAAACTATCCAATGGATGTTTAAGTGATGCCCACATTAGGGTTATGCTTTGTCATTCGTCGTGAATACGATGGATGTTTAAGTATCGCACTTTGTCATTCATTGTGAGGGTTTGATCTCGTGAGTTATCGTAAATGCTGTATTAGTTACTAACCTAGTTCGTGTGCATGTTGTTTAAATTTAGGTTAACAAGGCTAATCAATAGACTAGACTCTGCTCGTGTTAAATCTACAATGTGAGTCATTCTCTTTTTATCAAATTACTTTCAAAATCATGTTTATTTTCAAGGTTATAATTACAGTGATTAAGTTTATGTAATCACCAAATTACAGCCAGTATGTGGGGTTTTGTATACATTACTTTAAAATCGTCACCATTGGGGCAGCCAATGGGGGATATGACCATAGTCACAAAAACGAGTCGAGTGACAAATACTGTGGGTAGTTGGTTGATATCAGAAACATTGTAATCTCTCTTAATACTGTAAATTATAACAAACGTGTCGTTTTAATAAATAGAATGATTCACCAGTATTTTCAGCTGACAAAATCTTTTTCAAACATGTTTCAGGTGATCTGTTGTGATCAAGGAAAAATGCATCAAAGCACTACAAGCTTAAGAAAGTGGCTCATTATAAAATAAAGAAATATGTTTTGTAAAATAAAGATTTCTCCAGGAAATCTTGTAATTGTAAATTACCGGGGTTTTATCCCGAGTTGTGAAATGAAATAATCAAGAAATTGTAGCTTTAAAAAGATCCTGATGAAAACTTCCGCTGTCAACTTAATTAAATAAATACCACGGGATTTTCTGTCCCGCGGCTCCTGAAACGGGTCAAACCGGGTCGGGGGCCGTGACAGTACCAGCCCCTGCACCCCCCATGAGCGCTGAAAATGTGCAAGAGCTCCGAACCTTTGGTGAGGAGATTTTAGAAGGAAGTGAGAGGATGAGACAGATAGGAGAACGTCTCGTCTGGAAGTATGACGAGCGTAATATGGAGTTCTGGATGAACCCATACCAGTAATAGTAATAATAATATAAATCATAAAATAATAATATATAATATGTGTGTATGTTTGAAAAAAAATATCTAGACAATAGCTACGGATGCCTAATAGTATTATAATTTCAATTTCAGTTGTATTGTAATATATATGGATACATAATATATAAAATAGAGTAAGTCGCAATGTTCGACGATTTTGATCAATATGCTTGTTGTGGGATTGCTTACATTAATTACTATCTTGTGATATTAATACGTGGTAAATGTTTAAAATTCAGATGGACAACGAAGTAAACGAGGAAAACCAGAGTAACGATAACCAGAATAACAATAATAATGGAAACCAAGTGGATAACAGTGCCATCCAACACATAGTGGCACAAGGGATTATAGATGCGATGCCATATATTATTAAAACCGTTAAGGAAGCGGATAATAATAAAAGTAATCATGGCAGTAAACGAACTACTGAACCTGCACACAGCGTAAACAATGGACTCATACTTCAAGTGCCCATTCCCAAAAGATGAAGAACCATGTCTTATGGTTGTTCTTATAAATAATTCTGGTCTTGTAAACCAATGGAATTCTCGAGCAATGAAGGGGTCGTTGCAGTTCTACGCTGGATAGAAAAGACTGGGGCAGTCTTGAAAATAAGCAAGTGTGCGGAAGAGGATAAGATAATGTTTGCCTTCAATCTGTTTAAGAATTCAGCCTTAGAATGGTGGAACACTATCCTCCAATCCAGGGGAAGTGACAGGGTGTATAATATGGAATGGGAGGAATTTAAAAACATGGTAGAAAGGAAATTCTGCCCTCCCAATGAAAAGGAACAAATAGCAAATAAGTTCCTAAACCTTAGAATGACTGGAGTGGATAGTAAGGGTTACACTAAATTATTTTTCGAATATGCTAGAATAGTGCCAACCCTTGCATCACCTGAACCAGTATTAATCTCTCGTTACATCTGGGGATTAATCAGTGAAATTAGGCATGTAGTCAAGGCGGCTAGACCTCAAACTATAGAAGAAGCTGTAGAACTAGCAAACACCTTGACTGATGAATTAGTACGTACCTGGGAAAAGGACCAGAGGAGGAACCTAGCTCAAAGGCTTACCCAAGAATTTCGTTATGGAAATTCCAACCGTGGGAAAAATATAGGTTCTACCTCTGTACCTTATTGTAAGGCCTGCAAGAAAAAGCATTCAGGAAGATGCTCCATTTACTGCAATTTCTGTAAGATACCAGGACACAAGGAAGAAGATTGTAGGAAGAAACCTAATAATGGAATGTGCTTCAACTGTAGAGAAAAGCGTCACATCAAGCCGAACTGTCCGAAACTAGCTCCAGCCATGAACAACAAGACTACTAAAAATGCTAGAGCATTTGTTCTGACTGCAGAAGAAGCAAAGATGATTCCGGACGTGATAGTCGATACGTTTTTAGTTAATGATGTTTTTGCTAAAGTATTATTTGACTCTGGTGCAAACCAAAGTTTTATTAATACTTCATTTTGCAAACTTCTTAATCAACCATTAACTAAACTCCCACAAGAATGTTGAGTAGAAACAGCAAATGGGGAAACCATTAAGATTTCTGAAATCTTGCAGGGTGAAAGAATAGAATTTTTAAATCAAAAGTTTATTGCAAACCTGTATCCAATGGATCTGGCAGGATTTGATGTTGTATTAGGAATGGATTGGTTAGTAGCCAATGAAGCCAGTATTCTATGTGATCAAAACTCAATCCAAGTAAAGTCACCAAATGGTGAAAAGATCACAATTAAAGGAGATAAACCATCTAGATCCACAAAATTCATCTCTGTGTTGAAAACAACTAGTTATATAAGGAAATGATCATTAGTGTATTTGATTTCTATAATCACTAACACTAAAGGAAAAGAATTGAAAGATATTCCTGTAGTATCTCAGTTTCCAAATGTGTTTCCAGAAGAATTACCAGTACTACCGCCGGACAGAGAAGTTGAATTCAGAATCCACCTACTACCAGGAACAGCACCAATTGCCAAAGCACCCTACCGCTAGGCACCAGCAGAAATGCAAGAGTTAATGAAACAATTAGATGAACTGCTAGAAAAGGGATTCATACAGCCAAGTTCATCACCATGGGGAGCACCAATATTTTTTGTCAAAAAGAAAGACGGATCGATGCGTATGTGCATTGATTACCGTGAATTGAACAAAGTCACGATTAAGAATCGATATCCATTACCAATAATCGATGATCTGTTCGATCAACTACAAGGAGCTCAATTTTTCTCAAAAATAGATTTACGCTCAGGATATCATCAATTAAAGGTACAGGAAGAGGACATTCCTAAGACCGCTTTTAGAACAAGGTATGGCCATTATGAATTTACTGTCATGCCATTTGGTTTAACCAATGCCCCAGCTGCATTTATGGACATGATGAACCGAATATGTAAGCCAGATTTAGATAAATTCATAATTGTTTTTATAGATGATATTCTCATTTACTCTAAGAATAAAGAGGAAGATGCAGAGCATTTGCACGCACTTCTAAGTTTATTGAGAAAAGAAAAGCTTTATGAAAAGTTTTCGAAATGCGAGATTTGGTTAGAAAATGTACAGTTTCTTGGACATCTAGTCAATCATGAAGGAATTCATGTGGATCCCACCAAGATCGAGGCGATTACCAAATGGAAAACCCCTGAGTCACCAACCGAGGTTAGAAGTTTCCTAGGATTGGCCGGTTATTATAGGAGATTTATTCGAGATTTTTCTAGAATAGCCATTCCCTTAAGTAAGCTAACCTGTAAATCTGTTAAGTTTGAATGGGAACCAAAATAAGAAGAAGCCTTTAGAATTCTTAAGCAAAGATTAACCAACGCACCCATAGTAGCGTTACCAGAAGGAACAGAAGACTTTGTAGTCTGTTGTGACGCTTCTAAATTAGGTTATGGATGTGTGTTGATGCAACGACAAAAGGTTATAGCCTATGCATCTAGACAACTTAAGAATCATGAAGAGAATTATTCAACCCATGATCTAAAATTAGGAGCCATAATTTTTGCCCTGAAAATTTGGACACATTACCTTTACGGTAGTAAGTTTACCATTTTCACAGATCATAAGAGTTTAAGGCATGTTTTCGGGCAAAAGGAGTTGAATATGAGGCAAAGACGCTGGATGGAGATACTTAGTAATTATGATTGTAATATCCAATATCATGCAGGAAAGGCTAATGTAGTAGCCGATGCTTTAAGTCGAAAGTATCATGAAAAGCCAAAAAGAGTACGTTCTCTTAAATTAAATCTACAAGTAGATTTAAGTGAACAAATTAGAAAGACACAAGAATCAGTAATCAAGGACGATACTGAAAAACTGAAAGGAATGTTTAAGGAACTAGAACAAGGAACAGATGGAATTTGGAGATTCCATCAGAAAAGAATATGGATACCTAAATTAGGAAACCTACGCCACCGTATATTAGAAGAAGCTTATAAATCTAAGTATACGATGCATCCTGGAAGTGATAAGATGTATCAAGACTTAAGAAAGAACTCCTGGTGGATATGAATGAAAAAGGATATAGCAACCTATGTTGCTAAGTGTTTAACATGTTCACAAGTTAAAGTTGAACATCAGAAACCCTCAGGTTTGTTGCAACAGTTAGAAATGTTGGTGTGGAAGTGGGAATTGATAACAATGGATTTTGTTACCAAATTACCAAAACAAGAAAAGATAATGATACAATCTGGGTGATTGTAGACAGGCTAACTAAGTCAGCTCATTTCCTACCAATGAAGGAAACTTTCAGTATGGAACAATTAGCTAAGCTATATGTAAATGAAATAGTTTCATTACATGGAATTCCTTTATCAATTATTTCTGATAGAGATAGCCATTTTACCTCTCATTTTTGGACAAGTTTCCAAAAAGCCATGGGAACAAAGTTGAATCTAAGCACAGCTTATCATCCTCAAACGGACGGACAAGGCGAAAGGGCAATTCTGACAATGGAAGATATGCTTAGAGCTTGTGTAATTGATTTCGGAGGTAATTGAGACGATCACTTACCATTAACAGAATTCTCTTACAATAACAGTTATCACGCAAGTATCAATGTTGCACCATTCGAAGCACTTTATGGACGAAAGTGCCAAACTCCAGTCTGTTGGGCAGAGATTGGAGAAAAGCAACTATCCGGACCTGAGATAGTGCAAGAAACAACCGACAAGATCATTCAAGGTAAGGAACGACTGAAAGCAGCACGTGATCGAAAGAAAAGTTACGCTGATAACAGACGAAAGCCACTGGAATTTCAGGTAGGTGACAAGGTGTTATTGAAAGTCTCTCCTTGGAAATGAGTGGTAAGATTCATCAAAAGAGGAAAGCTAAGCCCCAGGTATGTTGGACCATTTGAGATTACTAGAATAATAGGACCTGTAGCCTATCAACTACAACTGCTAGAGGAAATGGCAGGAATACATGATATATTTCATGTATCTAACCTTAAGAAATGCTTAGCCGATGAATCACTAGTAGTGCCTCTTAAGGATATAGAGATAAATGAGCAGTTAAAGTTTGTAGAGAAGCCTTTACAGATTGAAGACAAGAAAGTCAAGAATCTCAAACACAAGAGATTAGTTCTGTTCAAAGTAAAATGGGATTCCAAGAGAGGACCAGAGTACACATGGGAGCTTGAATCAAAGATGCAAAGGAAATATCCACACTTATTCCAGTAGACCTCGAGGACGAGTTATAAAACTAGGTGGGGAGGATATAACAACCCTCCAAAATATTTTCCGACACCCCTAAAATATTTAAAATGTCCCTATATGTCTTAAAATACACCCCGTATGCGAGAAATAGCCCTAAATACCCTTAAATAATTAAAAATAAAATAAAAATCAAGTTTTTGAGTCTCTCGCGGGCCGGGAAGACCTAGCCCTGGTCTTACGTGGGCCGCGAGCGAGTGGACATGAGGCGAAGCCCGGTGCCGCCACGTGTCGGACTCGTGTTGAGGCTAGCATCTGAGTCAGCCAAGCTAGGGCCTACCCTAGCTGGCGTCGCGGGCCGCGATGCCCTTCGTGGTTTCCATCGCGGGGCGCGACAAGGTCGACGAACAGCGCTATAAATTGCCTTGATCAGCCTTCAGTCCAACTCGTTCAATCTTTCAACTTTCTCTCTCAATTTCTATATAGTATAAGCTATACTCGGGCATTATACCCCCTAAATAGCGAAGCCCTGACTCGTTGTAAGTATCATAACCCCCAGTTACGTATTAGATACGCTGCCCGATTGATCTAGGGTTCCGTAACGGCTGTCGTGGTTCTGCCCGACGTAGTCGTTGGAATACCGTCTCGGGGAGGGCATTACTAATGTAAATATTGGGTTATTATAGTAACGCGTGTGCATTTGTGTAATTAATAGATAATCACCAGGAAATCCTAAAGGAAAACCCTAAGACAGCAATGTGAGTTATTCCTTCTTTTATAAATTGTTTT
Organism: Helianthus tuberosus; assembly: GCA_030545235.1. Classification (NCBI taxonomy): domain Eukaryota; kingdom Viridiplantae; phylum Streptophyta; class Magnoliopsida; order Asterales; family Asteraceae; genus Helianthus; species Helianthus tuberosus. Next base: position 20,006 of record JARYGA010044613.1, read on the forward strand.
TACAAAACCTCAATTAATTTATAATATATTAAACGGTGATTGAGTATTTGTATTCTACAATTATCATCGGTATGTTGGGGTTTTGTATACAAAATTTGTTACTACATTGTGAGTAGTAACATGACCACAAGTCGGGTTGACAGTACCGTGGGTTGTAATTAAAGTAGTTGGAAACAAATGTAATTGCGAGATCATCCTCAATACTGCAAAACGGTTTTACCTGTCTTGATTGAACTAGGATTCACTCACCAGTATTTCTCACTGACAAAATGTTTTTAAACGCGTTTCAGGTAACAAAATGTGAAAGTCAAATAGAAGCCAGCTGGACAGCACTGAAGGTTGGAAAAGTGGCTATAAAGTTACCTAAAATAAAGAGATGTTTTATTTAAATAAAATAGGGTTTATCCCTATAAAAATGTGTGTACTTGAAACTTGAGATTTTCCCATGTATTTAATATTATAAAAGCGTGGTATTTTACTCTAATAAAATATTTCCTAACTACGATCCTAATGTAAATTCCACTGCCAAAAATGATAAACACCGATACTACCGAAGCTGGCCACGGTCGCCCGTTCCCGAGTAGAATAGGGGACGGGGGTCGTGACAAAACAGACCCATTTATATGTTGTTTATGGGGGGCGGCAATTGGCCTGTTTTATACGCAATCGAATGTGTACGGAATTTTTGAACAATGCCATGGTTTCTGCAGTCGAAAATGATTTTTTTCATAAAGTAAAAGTGGACGACATGATGGAACGATTTAAGCTATGAAAAAAGAAGAGGACAAATCTATTAGCTATTTGTTTTACTTTATTTATTTATTATCGTTGTTTTAATATTGTATAAATACACGGTAAATTTTTTTTTTTTTTTTGGATACCCCTGATTTAATAGAATGGTTTCACCACCGGGCTCGATTCAATGAAAGTCGTTCAAAAAAAAAATTACATAGGACATCGTGGTCAATACCTGAACCAACCGGGTAATGCCTAATGCCCTTATCATCCCTGATATCGTTGCGTTCATCACCGCATTGAGTGACATGCCCACATTGTGCACAATCCCTCTCCAAGTACATGAGAATGCATTCGATTCCCAAAAACTACTTCACATTCACCACACTCCCCTCTCCCATTATTTGCTATAAACAATAAATATATCTTTAAATGTAATAGAGCCAGTTTCTTAATATATAATGGGTTTTATTTATTTGTGAGGCTGAGTTGTTAATAAAGTACGATCTGATTAAATTTTTTTTTTATATTTGATCAAGCTAGATATTTGTAATTTGGCAATTGTGTTCGGACATAAAATGAATTAGTGTTGGAAAATATCTCTAATTTACGAATTTCTTAAATAGATTAGATGAAAGCATATGACATCGCATCACACTTATGATTGCAAACAATTTAACGAAAGTGTTATGTTAACATCAATGGATCGTGTGTACGTACCTTAATTTATGTAAGCTAATCTTAATAAGATCATACGTAGTGGTTATGGTGAATAATGCCCCATCTTTGCGCGTTGTCCGTCACATGTCGTTCTAGTCAGCAAAGGGGCGTTTTGAAGAATTGGGCGTCGTGGGATAAGACCGTGGGGTATGGTGGGGCGGGGGTTTTGGGGCATGGGTTGACACGTGGACTTCGCCCCCCCCCCCCCCCCCCCCCCGGTGAGTGATGTGTTGGGTCGGTATTAAAATTTCCTAAAATTTACAAAAATCTACAAAAAAAAGATTACAAAAAAAAAAAAAAAAAACTAAAGCGTTAGGTAGATTTCGAACAGGGCGAGCTTGTCAAACGGCTTCCGCTCCTTGCCCCGGAACTCGATGTTGGCCACCGCCACCCGGTCTTCGTGACTTATATCACCGCCCCGGACGCTGTCGTAGTAGGCTTTAAAACGGTCGAGCTTCGGTCGTAGCTCGCGCCACTTGTGTTGGCACGCTTTTAAATTGTGCCAGTCGTTCCCCACGTTGTGCCGGTAGCTAGCGAAAGCTTCCGGCCAGTAACGGGTCTCACCGGGTTGGTGGCCCTTCATCGCGTCCACGACGCTCGTGACAAGTGCTAGCTCTTTCTCGTGCGTCCAAGAGGCCATTTATCAAATGTGGGTAGCGGGTTCGGGTAGTTGGAGTGAAGGGTTGGGGTAGCGATGTGGACAGGCGGTGGGGTTGGGGGTTTTATAGTGACTTGGGTGAACCGTTTGGCTTGGCCAAACGGTTATTTTTTAAATTTTAAACATAGAAGCTATGACCTAGCCAACCCAGCCAATGAGAGCCGGCAACGGAAGACCGCTAGGCATGCCCAACGCCCGGGCTGAAACCCCCGCCCAAGGGGCCACGCCAAAACCCAAGCCCACCTGGGGTGGTGACTTGAGCGTTTGTACCCAACCCACGCCCCAACCCCCGCCCCATACCCCATAGTCTAATACCCCCACCCTCGGACGTTGTTCAACACGTGAGACTCCTATAATTACACAATTATTATTTTTTTAATGTTTAAAACAAATAATATTCTATTGGCCAAATGTTTTTCATCTTGGGCGTTGATATAAGAACGCCTGATACCATTATGTCCAAAACAATGCCCAGGGGGGGCCTCAAGTGTGGCGTTTTGGGGCGTTAATTTCCACACAAAAAAAAAAGCCCCAATTTTGATACTACTACAAGTGTGGCAAATGAGTGAGAAACTTCATCAATGTGTGGAAAGACAAATAGCCATGAAAAAAACCTTGGCAAGTAATTTAGAGAACAGCACGAGAATTGATGTCTTCCTTCCACTCCTCAAAGATCTTGATTTCCGGATGCAATGGCACTTATAAGGGGTACCCGCTTCTAATTATTAAACATAAAAATTGTACTTAATAATCATAAATTATATATCTATATCTATACTATATTATAATGCATGAGGGAGGGATATTTTAAGATACCCAAAAAATAAGAAATTCTTTCCTCTTTATTTATAAAAACACCCCTAAAATAAGGGTAACTTAGTCTTTTAAACACTAATTATATTTTAGTCCCTACTATTATTACACTTAGATCCCTGAATTTATTTTAACTTCATGAGCATCTCCGTTTTTCAATATTTGAATTCCCGCTCCTCCCCCAAAAACCCTAGCAGTCGCCGTTGATTCTCCTACGGCACCTCCTCTTCACCCGACAAGATTCATAAGGATTATTCACCATCGCTTCTGACGCATCACTGCCAGTTTCACCACACTGTTGCATCAAAGAACCTATTAGAGTTTCTCAACATAAGCACTATCGATTAAGGTAACCAACGTGATTTATTTTAGCTTTCTCAACATATTACATGATTCCATTCAGTTCTTTATGAAATATGATAAGCGATGCATCATCAGGGTATTCACCACATCCTTCTTCGTCTTTCTTACTATCTGTTCAGAATATTGTTCAATGTGTGGATTAAATAAGACCACTTTCACAAGTAATGGATTCTAACTCTGTTCAATCAAACTCATATAAAGAGATTGTTGTACTTCTTCATCTATTTACATTTTGGGGTTCTTGGTTTTCGAATTAGGGCTTATGTGAGATGTTGATTACTTATATTTTTGGGGTTTTTGCGTGGACTCAGACATGTGGCTATCCCAGGTAATGGGTTTTAACTCATATAAATCGATTGTTATAATTTTGCCTTTTGAATTAGGGCTCATGCGGGGTCTATTAAGGCTTATAGGGTTTTTTGGTAGGACATAATTTGGTTGTATATGACAATACGTTTGACGTGTTCTATCAATTTGCAGATAGAGCAAGCTCTTGCATCATAGTCTTATCATGTGGTGCTTGAAATTCATTAGTGTGTGCTTCTGCAGCTTGTAGACAAGTTGTCTCATTTTAGCAACAAATGTTGTTTTGTTTGACTAATGGGCTTTTCAGTTCAAATTATGGTCAAACATTGGTGACGAAAAGATGTCGGATTACATACGATAGCAAAGAAAGATTTTATGGAGTTGCTGGGACAACATGGTTGTTTTTAGTGGTAAATGATCTCATGGAAATGATGTAGTTGTTGGGACAACATGGTTGCTTTTAGTGGTAAAAGATCTGAGGAATATCAAAAGATCATTGAAGAAATAAGAAACAAAAAATGGGGTTTGCTACTCATGGACGAGGTAAAAGATCTCTTCATTTGTGTGGAAGTTGTTAAGTATTTAGAAAAAGAACATATGATGGTTTAGGAAGTTGTTGCACTCTTAATGTGTGTATTATTCTTATGACAAAGTACCTAACATGTTTTTAGTTGTTTATGTTTTGTTTTGAATTGCAGGCACTATATGTTATGAACCCTAACAAAATTAGAGCTTGTGAATTTCTAATTCGATTTCATGAACAACAACGTGGTAATACGATTATTGTTTTTGCTGACAATCTTTTTGCACTCATGGAATATACAATCTTTTTGGACAGTCATGTTTGGTAATCTTGTGGTGTCATATTTCAGAAATTTTCATGTTTCTAAAATTGTTTTGGTCTTGGCTCTTGAAAAAAAAACGTTTGTGTTGTGTTTGCTCTGACTTGCAAGTTTACTATTGTGGATATAGGTTGGTAGATGGGTGGGTTAGCCTGTGTTAGCTGGGTAATAATATAAAATGGTTGTATGGGTTTACTATTGCCTTGCTTGTTTGGTCCATTTTCAAATACATATAAGTAATTAGTATAGTTTTATGTTTATATTATTTGTTATAAATTAATGGCATTATACAATGCATATTCTCTCTTCATATATAATTATCCGGTTTAATGCATTATTATCAAAGTGACCTATTCTTATGTAAATAAATGGCTTGGTTTTTATGCTATGGATGTTTTTAGTTGCATGCTTTTTTTGCTATCCAATATGTGCTCAGTCGTAGTCGGTAGAGACACGTATGTCTAGATTTTTGGACAACTTTTGATTTGTGTCAACTCTTTTGCTTTTTATATAAATAGTTATTTAACTTATTTGTGTTCTGTTGTAGTCGGTAGAGACACATATGACCTTTTACTAGAAAACTGATTTGCAATCTGAATCCAACAGGAATCTGAATTTGATTAGTTAAATTATATTTGAAAATACCCAAAACTTTTACATAAAATCAAGAATTAAAATATTCAATGATATTATCTTGCAATACAACTGAATGGTTAAGCTAACTTATATCATCAGCATATACCGAGTAATTGAGGTACTTGCTGGTGGTGGACGTGCATTAGTCAAATGGAGGTTAAAAGCAGGCCACACCATCAGGTATCGTTTTCTTTTACATTAGTTTTAGTTGTGTTCTCGTATATATGTATAAAGCTATAGATGGAATTTAGAATTGAAGGATTTCAATTAGTTTACTTGTGAACGGGTCGAATTGGTTTGTTGTTGTTGTGGCTGTTGTTATTGTTATTATTATTATTATTATTATTATTATTATTATTATTATTATTACCTAACATGTCAAACAAATTAGTTAAAAGAGGTGTTGTAATATTGTCATAATGTAGTATGCTGGCACTTAGAGTATTCACATCCATTCCATTAAATTTTATGTGTGGAGTTTTTATAATATAAAGAGTATAAAAAGTGGTTGTGAGTGAAAGAGAGAGAAAATATTACTGTTCATCTGTATATTTTGGGGGACACTGTTCACCACCTATATTTTTTTTAATATATTTTGAAAGTGGTTGTGAGTGGATGAGAGAGAAAATGTAATGATAAAGGTATAAAAAATATTATTTAATTGAAAAGGAGAGAGAAAATATAGTTTTTTAGTGTAATTTAGGGTGAAAATATGGTGGAATGGATGTGAATGCTCTTATTATGTATAAAAAAATTGACCGATTAGCCAGCCCAAATCATTTCTTTTGTGACACTCTGAGACATATTTGATCATATGCAAAGTAGGAGTGAGCTCGGTATATGGGTACCGGTACCGAAAATGTACAGTACGGTACGAACGGTACCGGCACTTGAAGGTAAAATTCGGTAAAATACCGGTACCATACCGAAAACACCAAAAAGAGGGCACCAAATTGGTATCGAAAAATCGGTATGGGAAATTTGGTATTGGTACGGGTACCAAGTACCAAATGCTTATCCCTAATGCAAAGTATTTTGCATTCCTCTAATGGGAGAGGAGGCGTACTTAGGTTATAAAAACATGGCTCTTTCATAGTTGCAGCTTAAGAACCCATCAAGCATATGTAGTCGGCTTTCACACCTGGTCTCAAATCTCAACATGGCCATTTTCCTTCCTTTCTCAAGTCCCATAGCTTATTTTTCAGGGGTGGCTAAATGGGTGGGTCGACAGATTGGGTAATGGGTCAAAGCAGGCTGGGGTCGAAACAGGCCCTTTTTGGTATGGTCAAAACTGGTTGGGTCTGACCGTGAACACTTTTTTATTCGTTTTCTTTAAAGAGTACGCGATTAATGTATTAATATGATAATAAAGGTTATATTGTTACAGCACTTGCAATTAAATAGGTAAAGTTATTTTGAATCTGAAGGTTTTGGTTCTCTTCGTTTAATCTAATCAGTTAACACCAATTTGCTTCCAATTTTTCGATTATTTGCAAGCAGCACCTGTTTATAATTTTCTAAGTTTGAACTTCGTTTTCAGTTACAGGATTCGAAACAATAATATCTAAAAGAGAATAAAAATATCCTTTTAGGGGTTTTAGAGATGTTTTAGGCTTGTTTAGCCACTTTAGGATGATTTAAGAGTTGTTTAGGACTTGTTTATGGCTCAGTTAGGTGTTTTAGGCGACTTTTAGCCTGAATTTGGCTTGAAATTGCGCCACAACGCCTAAAGGTGCGCCTCACCAGTCGCAACACATTTAGTGCGCCTCAGCGGGCGCTTCGCACGCTTTTGACCACATATATTTACAAAGTCGTTCCGTAACTCGAAACAAACATAATTTTTTTTTCATGTGTATATTATTAGCTTGGAATCTAATGAAACGATGAACCGGATGGGTAACAGGTTGAGAAGCCCAAAATTATGGAATTGAAACAAGATGAGCTGGGTTGATTTAGGAAAACAAAGATTTACCAGGTTACATAGATTAAAATGTTTCCAGATTATAGGAGTTCTTGCGATGGTCACTCAACTTTTCTCTTTATATTATGTGTACATTATTAGCTTGGAATTTTTTGAAACGATGAATGCGTTGGTAATAGGTTGAGAAGCCTAAAGTTTTGGAATGCGTTGAAACAAGACGGGTTGGGTTGATTTAGGAAAAAAATATTAGGAGGCTGTATAGATTAAAAGTACACATTGACGCCGTTGACTCATTAGATATACCTAACTCAAATCAACCTATATGTAATGGACAAGGTTAAAATTTTCAATCTGAATTACATGTTGAATCATTGTTTTGTTGAAAACTGAACGACAGGCTTGTTTCGGGCCAAGAAGCTTTATTGAGACTTGGAGTAGAGGATTTCTTGGATGATGATAACAGTTGTCGTCGGTATACTTACCAAAGGGAAAAGATGTCAGAATCCTAACAAGCACATATCATTCAAAAAACGTATGATGGCTTACATGATGTTTTCATCTCAAAACGGTTCATTTACCCACCCGGTAACAACCAAACAAGTTGCAGTTGCTGGTGCCAACTCAAAAAGACATCAAATCCGCACTTAAATCGCGGTTAGATATTCCCGCTTGGTTGGTCATCGGGAGGATATTGTCTAAATGAGCTAGAAAGTCCGGTGTATAGATGGCTTCTTATACGCCAAGAGAAAAGGATAAGTATGAAAGTAAAATTAGAGCACTTGTGCAATCCCTAATTGCCAATGGTATTGATGTCAAAATTTATGTTGATATAATCATTGTGAAAACTGTGTGTTGCGTCTAAGTTGGCAAATTGGTAATTTTCATATGAGTTTTGAATGATTATGTGACATGAGTTTTGAATGATTACGTGGCATGATACATTGTGCAGTTGTTTTATCCTATACATGTAAATATCTTCAATTTGGTTCTTTTTTCCCTCTTATTTGTTCATGCTCAAATTGACTATAAATAATAAGCATGAATTATAAAAGCTTATTACTTGTATTTATTAGGTATATATGATTTTCGGAATATTATATATTCTTTTAATTATAATATGAAATATCTAATGTAAAAGTAATTTGACATAGATTAGCTTAATTTAATATAAGACTTCGCTATTAATAAACTTCATATCAAATTTAAAATACATATTAATAAAATGATTTTATTTCAAAACTAAGCTAATTTATAAAAAAAAAACTGTTTTTTAGATTTAATAAAATTAAAGATTATAAGTTATTAGAAAAAATAAGTTGAAATTAATTGTAAGGAAAGATAAAAAGAAAAAGATTATAAATTATGTGGTATGGTTTGGAGTTGCAAGGTCGTGACTCGTGAGTTTTTTCCCCCAAAAAGAGGGGTTTTTTTTTTTTTTTATTAAATCCATATTGTAATTAACCCAATTTGAGTCATCATAGTGGATAGTTTAAGCTATAGACTCTTATGAAGTTATTTACAAACCAAAATAATTTAGATAGCTAAAATAAGTATGGTATTGTATTAATGAGATGCATTTGATTAGTATTATGTCTTTTTTGCTTGTATGAAGTGAAGTAAATTTAAAGATCGAGTAAAGGTTAAAAGTTACCTAAAACTAACACGATACAACTAACAAAAAAGATACAAAAAACAAGAGAGCAATTACGAAGATCAGAAACAAGCAATCACTTCCAATTTTGAGTTTGGTTATTTAGTACAAAGCCTAAGTCTATACAATATATAATGAGAGAATTGTATAACCAACAGAAAATGATTACCGCGTTGTAAATTGTTATCGTCGCCGCATCCCAAATCCATGTGTAGTGACACCCTTAAGATACAAAAAATTATTGTATTAATGGTTTCTTGAAGTACTTGATAATTTAAATGCTAAATTTATTAGTTACTAGACATGTGTGACGCTTATGACGTATATCCACCGCAATAATGTTAAAATAGATATTATATGACGTATATCCACCGCAATAATGCTACAATAAGTGTCGCCGCCGCCGCATCGCGCGGGCACCCTAGTAGTATATATATATAAGTAAGTATTAACCTTTTATGCACGGATGTTTTTATTGTTTATGAAGAAAACTAATGGTAGGTACACTCGTAAATCTCAGGAGGAAACATGGAAGAAATACACATATATTCATGCACTTTTAAATTACCTTCATGATTAGTTTTTATAATTTTCCAAGATAATTATTGTATAAAATGTAATAACAATCACTTATTTAATTTTCCCATATTGACATATTGTATTAAATTATTTTCTGACATGTAACATCCAATCCAAAACGTTATATAATGATGACGAATCTTCGCACGAACTTGGTGAAATATCCGGATCTAGGATTAAAATAATAGACCGAGAGAACAACTACGTAACTACTAAAAGTTTATTTACTTCCGTGTTACGTCTAGTTACACAAAAATTGTCGATATTGATATTTGTTTTACATTGATTGAAATACTTAAAAAATTAAATAATATGGTACTAATTTTCGGTTCATTATGATATCAATATTCGGTATAGTTTATCATACCAAATTTTATTTTATTTTGAATAAAAGTCGGTCTTCAATAAAATTTAAATTGGAATATTAACAAAAAAAACTATTCGATATTGTTATCAAAACCAAAACTGAGTAAAAACACAAACCTAACAACGGCCAAACAACATTGTTACCTGTACCAGTACTTTATTTTGAATACGTCCCTATATTTAATAAAGTTCAAATTGGCACATTGGCAAAAACAAACTAAATGCACTTGTGTATTCATCAACATTGCTTTTTAATAATAAAAAATAATTTAATAAAAATTATTTGGTCGGTATTGGTTCATTTCATTATGGTACTGACACTCAGTATTGCAACCTATGGCGAAAAAGATATCGACACATGTGTTACATCGATCGAAAAAAAAGAATATTAAGAAGGATTCCAACAGTACCAATACAACAACGATGTTGTTCGGTCGGAATCGACATAGCATCAATATTGTTGGGACAGTATTAGTTCAATTCATTACGATATCTGCACTCGTTATAACTTATGATACACAAAAGATACTTTATCGTGAATACAACTCCGTTACAGTATAAGAATACTACCAATGTTGTCCAGACGATATTAGTTGGATTTGTCATGGTAAAAACAACAAATTCAATAGTATTTGACCGGTCGTATTAGGACCGTTTGAGACCGTTGGTATATGAGATTACACGTTTGGATGTTTTGTTATAGCTTTAGAAGTGCAGGGGGTAAAAAATCTAGATTAGATTTTTCACCTCTAGAAAAAATTGCACGTTTTAATTAATTGGTTTTAATAATTATTAAACCTGAATTAGATTTATCACTTTCAAGGTCTAAACCTAGACTTACTCCAGGCTCGACGGCTCTGAAGTATATTTTTAAATATCTAGAGCAATGGAACAAACAAATTTATTATTAAGCCAATCAATACCAACACACAAATAATTAGAATCGGGATCTAAAGTTATAACATATAAATCATCATATTCATTGAAAACCAAAAATTAATCATTCAAACCATTCGTCTAGTTCATCAATCCTAAACAACCATAAAGAGTTCAGCTACTCATGGTCAACAATGAATAAAAACAAACTCAAAGTCATGCAATTCAGAAAACATATTTAGATATTCAAATCTTAACAAACCGAAAATTATTAAACAAAGTCTAACCGAAAAGCAATCATCTTTAAGCTATTTTTCTTGAAGTCTTCATTTTTTTTCTTCAAAGATGCCCCCAACCGTCCCTTTTGATGCCTCTGTATTCAGCCGTCGAATGCCTCCCCTTAAAAAAAATTATATCTCCAGTCGTAGGTTTTTTTTAAATGATGTTATCTTGCCCAACTTTTTCCTTGCGTCACAATCCACTAGTAGGTTTTGTCCAAAAAAATCAGCCTTCATCTAATTCTTGATAAAAGGCCCATATGGACTTTCAGTTAGTGACCGGCCCAAACAATTGCACTCTATGCCTCTCATAATCTTCTATTTAACTCCTTAAAATAAAAGATGGCAGCCCAAGTTAAATTATAAAATAAAGATAGTGGGCTTTATCTACTCAAAGAAAATGACTGCGATTTTGATTCGGTCACTGGCGTTTTACTCTGCTCAACTGGCTGGTTATTTCCTTCTTACTCGTTTTCGCTCCATTTGCACCAAGACCTGGCAAAACACAAACTACTCAAATACAAACGTATAAAGACTAAAAATGACTCAAAAGCTATAAAAATAAAATACAAAATACACGGGTAAATGACGGTGTTTTTCAACACATCAGTGTTGCTTATTGATTGCCATTTTTTAAGAGTTTTAAGTTTTTGTGGGTTTTTCAAACTATTTAAAGTTTTTAAAAAGTTTGGTTGAAAATGACTTGATTTGGTGTGTTTAATGATTTGGTGTTGTTAATCAGTGTTTACAAGTAATTTAGAATCACTTTTACACAAATGAGTATGGATTTCGGGTTGTTTTTTAAGTTTTAGGTGTTTTTGGTTGGTTTAAAAACCCTCTGGGCATTTTTATTTCATATTTCACAATCTGTGAAATTGTTCATTCTGTGGTGAAAATTACTCCTGCGTTGTTGTTCTGCCTGTTTTGTTATAGGTCTGTGTTCTTATTCCAAAGGAGACTTTGTGGACAGTGATTAAGTTTGTTGCGACTTTATCATGATGTTTTTGTTCAAGTACTCTACGTTATAATATTTGTTCAGTGTCTACCTTCATATTTGTCCACATTGGTAGCCAAAGTTACGCTTTTGTTACTAGTACCATATAAATTTGCGTTTTGTTACCAGTTTTCCTACGAATTGTGAATTTGCTATGCTTTTAATTATAAGAACTTAAAACCAATTAAAATCAATCGTAATGTCACTTATTCAGTTAACCCCTATCGTATAAGCTGAACTTGAGACTGCTACTGCAATGCGTCTTCCAAAATACAAAGGATCTCATGATTTCGGAAGTTGGAAAAACCGCATGAAGGTGTTTTACTTCTTTACTGACTACACTCATTGGATCTTAGTGTTTATTGGACCACATATTCCTGTCAGAACAACTGAAAACAGTCAGGAGATCAATCATGATCCATCCACCTACACTGATGAAGTCAAGGCATTGATTCAGCGTGACCACCGGGCTCATGCAGCGCTTACAATGGCCTTGACAACAGATGATTGTAATATGTTTGAAGAACATACAATTACTCATGATCTTTGGAATGCTCTGATCGATTACTATGAAGGTAACGAAGAAATGGTTCAACATAAGATGGACATGGTTCAGAAAGAATACGACATGTTTGGCAATATTCATGGGGAGAGTTTATCTGAGCACATCGTCACTTTTTGAACAAGTTGATGAAGAAGAAGAAGAAGAAGCAGGAAATCACATCACTAATCGTGATGTTTAGGGCTGCAAATGAACTGAACGAACACGAACAAGACCTTGTTCATGTTCGTTTGTTAAGAAATATATGTGTTCGCGAACCGCTCACGAACACTTATCGAACGAGATTTTATGTTCGTGTTCGTTTGTTAAGGAAATGAACTTGTTCGTGTTCATTTGTGTTTGTTTGTTAATTTTAGGCAACGAACAAAAACGAACGTTGATGAACACAAATAAGCACAAACTAATGTTCATGAACACAAATGGAAACAAACAAACACAAACAATCATTCATGAACATAATATATAATACACTAACACTTATTAGATATTTAATTTGTCAGAATTTTGAATGTATTTAAATAAATATAAACACTAAAAACACTAATCAACTATCGAACACAAACAAACATGTTACTGAATGTTCACGAACATAAACGAATGACCACGACCTCTGTTCATTTTTGTTCATTTAACTAAACGAACGAAATTTCTTGTTCGTGTTCGTTTGTTTAATAAACGAATGAACACAAACGAACTTCCCGCCGAACGGTTCATGAACTGTTCGCCGAACGTTTTGTTCGTTTGCAGCCCTAGTGCTGTTATTAAGAAGCTTCTGGACTCGCTCCCAAAAAAGTGAAGTCTTCAATATATGATGATCAAGAAAGATTTTCTGAACAACTAGAATCCTACTACGTATCTGCTTTAATTAACACTCTGAAGACCTTTGAGATGGACATGGTTAAAATAGAAATCAATGAGGTAGGATATTCTCCAAAGTTTGTTCAATATGTTGCTCCTAAGAACATGGTATTTGTCGCTATGATCAACGTGTCTGTATCCATCTCTCAAGCAATCCATGTGTCAAGCCCTCACAATGGCTCATCAAGTTCGGGAGAAACTCCATCTTCAAGTGATAAGGCTCTAACTGGTGGTGGTTTGCAAGCTCTTAAGATCCCCACTGAACAAGTTGCTTTATTCAACACATTTTTGAGCAGTAACGAACCCCTAATGTCAGGAGAGTTGAAGAAAGAGATATTCACTCCTCAAGATATGTATCAGGTTGACCCTGATAACATGGAAGAAATGGATCTGAAGAGGCAGATGGCTATGATTACCTTGAGGTTGAAGAAATTTTATGACAAAATAGGCAAAAAAACTTCTCTTAGGTAAGGTTGGATTCGATAAGTCTAAACTAAGGTGCTACAACTTTAAGAACCTTGGTCATTTCAAAAGGGAATGTCCTCTTCTCATAAGTGAAACACTTGAAGTTGCACCTGCTAGAAGGCCAATCGTTATTGAAGGAACCGATGCTACAACAATTGAACGACCAAAAGTCTTGGTGGTTGAAGACTAAGTGTCGCAACCCCCGAACCCTGCCCCGGGAGGCGGGCGACCGCGACCTACTTAGAGATGGTGGTATCGGATGTTATCATTATTTGGCAGCGAAAATTTCATCAGGACCGTAGTTATGAAATATTTTATCAGAGTAAAATACCACACTTTTATAATATTAAACACATGGGAAATTCCCAAGTTTACATTACTAACATTTTATAGGGATAAACCCTATTTTATTGGATAAAAACATCTTCTTTATTTAGGTAACTTTTATAGCCACTTTTCCAAGCCTTCAGGGCTGTCCAGTTGGCTTCTATTTGGCTTTCACATTTTGTTACCTGAAACACGTTTAAAAACATTTTATCAGTGGGAAATACTGGTGAGTGAATCCCAATTTAATCAAGAAGAGTTTTATCAATTTACAGTATTGAGAGCGATTACAATGTTTATATCTACACAATTACTCATTCAATGCTGTCAATCCATGACTGGTGGGTCATATTACACATTGGTTATCTCGTTGTCCAACGGTAACGTGTTCCACTTTTTGTATACAAAACCCCAACATACCGGCAGTAATTGAAGAATTACAAAGACTCAATCACTGCTAATCACATTGTAAAAATATTTAAGGTTTTGTAAAAACAGTTTGAAAAAAGGAGATTACTCACATTGCTATTTTAGGGTTTTTCCTGTGATTTTCCTGGTTATAATCTATTAATTAAACAATGCACACGCGTTAGTATAATAACCCAATATTTATATTAGTTATACCCTCCCCGAGACAAAACTCCAACGACTACGTCAGGCAGAACCCCGACAGCCGTTACGGAGCACTAGATCAATCGGGCAGCGTATCTAATACGTAACCGGGGGTTATGATACTTACAACGAGGCAAAGCT
>JARYGA010044614.1:0-48570 GCA_030545235.1 Helianthus tuberosus
GAGCAATAAACATCCACAAGGATCCAATTGTGAAGATAAGAAGATCTCATATGGATTTTTAGAATTCGAATAGCGGGAGACGCTTCGAACCCTTGCACTAGACGTGCTTAAGTCAAAACATAAGGTAAAATACTCATGAAGTTGAGGCGCTAGATATGCCAAAGTGACATATGAAGCAGAATTTGAAGGTTAAGTCAATGTATGAAAAAAATGTTTTTAAAAACTATGCATGGGGTTCTTTTAGAAATGTGTTTAATGTTTTTTTTTTGAAACCTTACATAATACTTTTGAAATCATAAAGTAGGTGTTATTAGGTAAGTATATTTATAAAATGTTTTAAAAATCATGCGAGATGAATTTTTGAAATTGTGTATAAGGTTTTTAAAAATATGGATGATGCTTTTGAAATCATGCATTTGATATGTTAAGTAAATATACCATGTTAAAAAAAATGTTTTCAAACTATGTAAAATGTTTTTGAAATCATGAAGGTTGTTTTTGAAAAGTATATATTATGTATGTTGTTATGAAAACCAGAATGTAATGATATGGGTATGAGGTCGAAAACACCTTTAGTTATCTAACCGAGGATTTAAAGTAACAATTTGAGTAATCGTCTAAAATTGTCACTTATTTTCTGTACTTCGTTTCTTAGAATGAAACGAGTACTTAGAATTTTTGAGGAAATTATGAGAGATCACAAGAATGGGGGAAATACAAGAGTAGTTTGCTTAAAGAACATAATCCTTGATGTAGGTATCATAGGGGAATGCCATACACACATGTAACTACACTTGTATATCAGAATTTGCGAACAATGGTTTATTTATAAACTAAACACATTGTTTCCAAGTTCAACAAAAGCAAAGGAACAAAAGCAACATATACAAATTATTCAAAGTAGCAACATCTTCTAATCAGTCAACTGCTCATCCGTGGGTCAGACTTGCATTGACAACCTTTGGTCACTTGTTCCTGAAATAGCCCGTCTCGCCGTAGTTGTACAAAGTACCAGACGGATAACAAACTTGAGCATGGTTGACTTGGGGTTGGTTTGGACCACCTTGGATTGGGTTGAAATGACAAGCATTTTCCAGGTGACCGAGTCGTCCACATGATGTACACAGACGACACTGCAGGTAAGCTCGGTGAGGTGCATTACACTTGTTGCACATCGGCGCAGTACCGGCATAAGGTTTCCTGGCAGGAGGTTGAGCAACAGCAAGTTTTGCAACAACTTTGTTTTGGATAGCAAAGCGGCATATGTCAACCAAATATCCCCATCGTCCACAGTGGGTACATTTGAAGCAGGGTTTCTGATTTGGATGATGACGGTTACATCGATTGCACCATGGAGCAGCTCGACAAACCCTAGTTGTATGACCTATAGATCCATAAATTAGGCATTTACGGCACTTCACACTGGCAAGATGATGAAGGTTACATTGGTTGCACGAGGGTGCAGTTCCATTGTAAGGCTTCTTGGCTGGTGGTGCTGCCACCTGACTAGGTCCTGCTTGTTTTGGTACAACCGCTGCGGGTTTCTTTGAAGCCTTACGCTTCTTTGATTTTGGTGAAGGCTTGGCTTCTGCTTCCTTTGATGCTTCTTGGGTGGCTTCATTCTGGAGACGGGACATGGCAACGGCTAATTCAGCAGTCTTCAGAAATACTTCGCCTATTCGTTGGGCAAATTTAGTAGGCTGCTCGGACATCTGAGTGTTGCTGTGATGAAGAGACATTCTGGAGGAAATGAAAGACATAGGAGGAAACAAGTGAAATGTTATCGGATAATCAAAACAGAATGATAACGCATAGAAATTACGATCATTTGTTTGTTACCTAAGGCAAACAAATGAGATGACGACTAATCAAAGTAAGCGGGTCATTTTAATGTATCGCGAAGACATGCTTTAGCCTATAAGTGGACACTCACCCCAAGTGTTCCCAGGTAAGAGTGACTGGTCCGATTATGGGGATTTGTACGAACACTCTTGCCTTAGACAGAAAACTCAAAGTACAGGCATCCACCTTTCCAGATTGCACGTGTTCACATTATAAGACCCAACTTTGACGAGATTTTGAAAACTTAGAGGGTTCAAAACCTAGTAATCAATCATCCTAGAACAGATGATTGGTTTTCGAAGCGGATTCGAAATTTGTGTTCTGGTTGTGGTTGTTACCTAAGGATAAGTGACGGTATTGTTTTAAGATCTAAACACAAGGATCTTGTGTTAGGGTCCTAGGAAGGTTATAGACTAGGTCAAAGCATTACTAATAACCTAATTCCCTATAATCATGAGCTCTAATACCAACTCTTCTGTCACACCCCGACCGCGTAAAACAACAAATCGCGGCGGAATTGTCGGGGTGTGTTGTAACAGAATTATTGTTTCATAACACATGGAAATTTAAGTTTTGTTTTATTGAATCAAAAGAGCTTACAATGTCTTAAAAACAAAGATACATAACATAATTAACTAGTCTTTCATCTTTTATTGTCACTAAGGCCCTCGTCCAATCCTATGTTTGCATCATAATCATTTAACAACTGCACCTGAAACACATGTGAAAATAGGTACGTCAGCATAAAAATACCTGTGAGATACATAGGTTTTATAAAAATAGGATTCATGACTTATAAGTTTAAAGAATATGTTTAACAAAAGTTAGTCATGATCCTTGTAAAATGTTTTTTTTATAAATCATACAAAAATCGATAAGAAAAAAATGATACAAAAGAATAATACATGGTTAAATAACTAACCATGTAAAAATGAGTTTGTACAAAATATGTTGTTTGTAAAACAATGTTTTGTAAAGATATGTTAATTGTGTAAAGTGTAATATGTCAAAATTGAAATGGTTTAAATAACGCTACGATATGTAATATCATAAAAACACTTATATATAGGAAGTACCAGCGGCGTATCCACCATGCTTTTATCATATTACACACGCCTCGTTACTTAAATCACTTACCCAAACAAACCACCAAAATTGTCTTGTTTAAACCAATTGTAAAATGTTTATGTGTAAACCATGTCTATTGTCAATTGTAAATCATGTAATGTATAAACAAATGTCATGTATGACAAGTAAAAAGTTACTACTTAATCATATGTAAAAATGCACAAAACAAAGTATTTGAAATAAATCAAAAGTTATGCTTTGCAAAATAATGCATGCTTTACTGATACAAACATCTGTGCGGTGTTGTTAAACGCCTACATTCAAGCCTTGAGACTGTAAGATAAACCCTTAACAATGTCAAGGTCTACCAAAAATGTTTTCGGATTCAGTCATTCCTTCCACCCTAACAAACCTAGGATTTCAGAAATGGGAGTTGTCAAGTCCTATGGTACCACTACCTACTATCGAGCGGCATGATCGGTGTTAATGAATGTATAAATGTCCCGTTAAACAAACCAAATGTCATACCAAATATAAACATGTTTTATGAAAATAATGTACTTTAATATGCTAAATGAACATACAAAGTAGAAATGTAAAACAATGTGTCCATATGCTGAGTAAACATATGCAACAGAAATGCAATGTAAATCAATGTGTCCATATGCTGAGTGAACATATGCAACAAAAGTATTATGAAAATCAATGTGCTAGCATGCTAAGTGAACATACATAGCAAAACATAATGAAATCGTGTACTATAAGTGTACTAATGAACATAGCAAGTATATGTTATAAAAGCATGAAAAACACGAAAGTAACAAGTAGGCACATGTGTTTCACCCCAAAAATGTTTGAAAAATAGTAAAAGAGGGGACTATGTGTTCACTTGAGGATGCTTAGAAGTCTTGAACAACAACCAAGCAAAGCTAGAGGGATCACGGAAATCAAACGGCACCTAATATAGGTAACTATGTTAATAAACCGGACCTAAATAGGAAGATCGGATAGAATGAGGTTTCGTTAACCAAATGAGTATAGGAACTCATGTAATATGGTTTAACAAAGCCTACATTCTAAAATGAAACCTATCCTAAGTGCTTACGACCCATTACGACCCGTTTAGGTAGCTTACGCTACTTTAATGCGTCGTTTGCGTAAAACATGTTCGGACTGCCTAACTAGTCCTATGACAAGTATTATATGCCTTAACAAGTATAATAATGTTTCCTAATCGGTTTAGATGTCAGAATTTAGGTTACATATGCTTAAAATGAATTTATGCGCAAAAAGGGCATTTTGGTCATTTTGCTAAGGCATATAAACTACCTATCATACAACTAACTAAACGAAGTGACCATAAGGTATAACCTCGGAAGGTTATTCCCTATACAACTATGGTCACCTAAGGTGTTTGGTTAGATCCTAATGATCGACCAAGCGGGTCGGGTTCGAAAGTCTAAGCGGTTGTTTAAACCGCTTATCTTACGACCCTACATAAGCACTAAACCTAAAGTGACGAGTTAAACATGTTGAAACATGTTTAACGAAATTAGAAAACAAGTTTGGTATCAAAACAAAGGGTTTTGATACCCAAGAATAGTTTGGTTGCAAAATACTTATAAACGCGTATTTTGACCTAAACTATGACTCGTCACTACACCTAATCAACGTGGTAATCAGTAGGTATAGTCACAAGGGACTATGACCATCGTGATTACGTTCACGTTGCGAAGTTCAAACGAACTTCGTGTTGACCATTGACTGGTCAAAGTAGAAAGTCAAAGACTGTTTAACTTTCATGCTTGAAAAAAGCATAAAAGATGAGAGAATACTTACAAAGGGTCCAAGCTAGAAGATTTTGATTCAAATTGCTCAGGTATGAAGTGTTAAACCCCAACTTAGAGCTATTTGAATCAGATTGTGAGGAATGAGAATGAAGGTGTTGGGTTTATATAGAAAAGCCACACCGTTAGGATCGTTCCTCGCAATCCGTGCTTCGATCTTGGCCCTCGACTTGGGCACATGGTTTTCAAAACCATGGGAATATGTAAAACCATCAAATTTTAGCCCACAGTATGCAAAACTTGGGGTTAAAAACCATCAAAACATCAAAATTGGACTAGGTTAATTGTTTTGTAATACCATGGGTATCCAAAAACTAGCTCATGGTATTGCAAATGTTACACAAAAGACCCTAAACTTCAAGTTAAATGCTGAAAATTGACCTGCCATTGCTGAAACTTGAGTTTCTGCCCAGATAGGGTGGTGGCATGCCGCCACCACATAGCCATAAGGCTGTGGCGCGACGCCACCATGTACCAGGTCTAGAAACTTTGCCAAAATGGTAGAAATGGTCCCTGCAACACTTTTAAGCCATTTTCGGCGCGTTTAAACCCCGTTAACCTCATTTCAAGGCTCTAAAATGAATTTAAAGTATAGGGAACATGAGACATGCTCAAAAACATCTCGGATGTCGGTTCGTTTGGCCGTACGATTGCATTGTTCGGTTAATTACGACGGAAGTCGTAACGAACGCAAAAACGATCCAAATTAAGCGACGAATGGAATTTTATCATGCCAATAACTAAAATAATATATTTTAATAATTACATAAATTTTTGGATGACCGGATATATTCTGAATGTAAGATATGCGCGAAAATGCAAACTTATGCACTTTTTGATGCTTTTAGTCCCTGTTGATCAAATAAGTTTATTTTTGCGCACCAAACACCTCTAAGCCTATTTCTAAGCTATGCAAAGGATATTTAGGGCATGTTTAACTTATGATCATATTCCAGAATGTTCGTAACAGTACGAATCGGCATACTTTCCCAGTTTGTCGAAATTAGTCCCTGTAAGCGAATAAACTTGATTTCGACACACCAAACCTTCCAAAACTTATTTATAAGTTATGTAAAGGTTATTTATGGTATGTTAAGCCCATGTAACTATTCTGGAGTATTTTTTGCGTTAAACTGATTATGTTTATGCATCAGCTCGCGTATAACTTTCCAGAAAGCGATTTAGAGCTCGAAATCGAACAAGAATTGATATGTGCAAATGATACACATATTTAAACAAATCCCAAGTATGAAACACAATATTTCATTGGTTTGGTATTTGTTTGATGTTCGTGGAGGCACATATGTCACACCTTCAGCTCCACTGAAAGTTTGAGGCTTGCAATCCATGAACGTTTTGAACGTACACATGGGTGTTTTGTTCTGGTTTTGGTTCACAGCTTGACCTAAAACAAGATAAAATACGCACAAATGAGAATCGAGTAAACTAACTAAGGATTATGCTTGGTCCGTGATGTGTGTAAAATGCAACATATAAATTACATCAAATGAGGCATAAAACTAACCCTTTTTAAGTACTAATATTGGAAAAAGAGTGTTTTTGTCTTCCTTTTGTATTTTCAGGATTAAATGAGCTCAAAAACACAAAAGAAGCAAAAAGACAGCTAAATCCAACATAAATACAAGGAAAGGAACATAAGTGGACTGCCCGACCCCTCAACGGCATCTTCCCAAGCAAAATAGAGAAGGCAGAAGACTGAACACGCCCCGTGCTCAGCCAGCACGGGGGCGTGCCCAAAAAGCAGCAGAAAAGACAAACCTATAGAAGCTTCTATTGCCCACCACGGGGCCGTGCCCAGTGGTCACGGGGGCGTGTCGAAAGTACAGCAGGCGTATTTATTGTAATTGCGAATTACAATTAATGAGGAGAGAGAGTGTCAGACAGGCACGGGGCCGTGCCCAGCGGACACGGGGCCGTGCCCAGCTCTCTGTTCAGCCTATAAATAGGAGTGCTTAGTTTCATTTCAACTCATCCCTTGGCACACCACCTCTCTCACACTTCACCCACCACCCACCACCATCACAACACCATCATCCACCACCATCATCCATTGTCCATCGTAGAGTGTGTGAGTCGTCTCGGGATCCAAGATTGATCGTAAGAGTTCTTGACAATCAAGGCCATGTTTGCCTAAGTCTCTTACATCACTTGGTGAAGACAAAGTGTCTAGTATAATACTTTTTATTTCTAATCTTTTGCACTTTTTATTTGGTTTTGTATTAATGACTTTAATAACTAGTTACTTATGTTGAAGGTGATCTTTCCTTATCGTTTGTCCGTGGTGTCTTGGCATTATTTTACTGTCTATATAAAATAAAAGATTTTCACCATTCATATCTCCACGGTCTATATGGAGGTATGTTGGCTACCTGGTCGGGGGTTAAGGGAATGGTTTGGTAAAGGTCTTGCCATTGTTCAGCGTTTAGAGGTCCTGCAATGGACCTGGGTCAAATTTAGTAGGACCTCCTTCAATGCTTCACGGTATTGGATGGCGGGGGTCCAAACTCTTTGATCCCCTCATAAGTTAACTACTATTAATACTATAACCCGGCTATTTAGGACTGTATCCCTGCTGACTCAGACTACTTAGCCGAGGGTAACGTCACCGCCAAAAGCGGGGCCTACCATAATATTGCATTAATAACTTAATTCATTATCTTCCAATAATCCACCCTTTTAGGATTGTATCCTTGCTGACTCAAACTACTGGGGTGAGGGTAACGTCAACTTCAAAAGAGGGGCCTACTACAATAACTAAGATAATCTCTTAATTATGTGCAAAAGTGCGGAAATAATCAAAGGTTATACTAGATACGAGTCGGAACCAAGTGATTCATCTTGTCTATCTGTTTTTTATTTTATTTTTATTTTCAGCATTTTAGTTAGTTTTTATTTTTCTTAGTTTAAAACATTTTTCTAAACTTTTTATTTTGATTAGACGTTGAGGATAAACCGGTACTAAAAGCTCTTGTGTCCTTGGACGACCTCGGTATCTTACCAACGCTATACTACGCTCACGATGGGTGCACTTGCCCATATGTGTGTTTAGTGTTAGTAAAATATCGTGTTTTATAAATTTAAAACTTGGCTAAAAATAAGTGTTAAAAAGGGCTTAAAATATACACCTAATATATACGACACTTAATCGCACATCAAGTTTTTAGCGCCGCTGCCGGGGACACAAGGATTTTAAGAAAGTTAGGAATCAACGGCCTAATCTTTTTTATTTTTTCTTTTTATTTTTTTTAGGATTTTCTTAGTTTTTCAGCTTCTGCAGAGCTCAGCATGGGCCGTGCCCGGTCAGACACGGGCCGTGCCCAGCATCATCACTGGCAGTTTTTATTTTCTGAGTTACAGAGAGCTGAACACGGGGCCGTGTCGGTGCAACACGGGGTCGTGTCCAACTCCCAGTAACAGGGATCCAGAAACCAATCACTGTGCCTCTGACCACGGGCCGTGTTCGCTGAGCACGGGGCCGTGGTGAATATTCTGGCCAACGTTCTTTTCTGTTTTTATTACAGGGCTTGGAACCTAGGCGCCACATTTGAACCTCATACGTAGTGCATGAGCTCCAATTCCAGTAGAGACATAAAAGAACCTCTAGAAGAACCCGAACGCTTTCTCAGAAAAATACTTAAAGCCAAAAATCAAGAGAAAGTCTCGGGGGAACCACTTCCAATGGCGGACCAACGTACCCTCATGGATTACCTACGGCCCACCGTAGGCAATCTCGGCGCCGCTATCAATGCACCGAATGTCGAAGCCAACAACTTCGAACTTCGGCCGCATTTGATACAAATGCTCCAAAACTCCGCAACCTTCCACGGGCTTGCGGACGAGGATCCCCATCTACATATTACTAACTTCTTAGAAATATGTGATACCTTTCGGATCAATGGAGCATCAAATGATGCCATCCGCCTTCGAATGTTTCCATTTTCACTAAAAGACCGAGCTAAGGCTTGGCTTAACACCCTCCCAGTTGGATCGGTAAACACTTGGGATGAACTTGCCCAAAAGTTTTTATATAAGTATTTCCCTCCTGCTAAAACGGCTAAATTAATGACTGAAATTAATACATACTCACAAGAGGATGGGGAATCCTTATATGAAACTTGGGAAAGGTTCAAGGAGCTTCTAAGAAAGTGTCCTCATCACGGTCTAGCGGTGTGGCAACAAGTATCCACTTTCTACAATGGGTTGTTGCCACACACAAGACAAACACTTGATTCGAGCTCCGGGGGACTTTTAGGTAATCGTCGCCCAAATGAAATATATAACCAAATTGAGGAAATTGCTCAAACCAATTTTCAATGGCACACTCCCCGAGGTAATAAATCTATTGCCCCGGGCGCCCATAAGGTTGATGAAAGCACCTCTTTACAAGCCCAAATCGAGGCCCTCTCTTCAAAAATCAAAAAGCTAGAAATGACAAAAACGGCCTCAGTTATGGATTGTGAAGGGTGTGGTGGGTCACATGAAAATTGGAGTTGTATGAAAGAATTAGATGAACAAACAGAAACGGTAAACTACATTGATAATAGACCTAGGCCGTCGGGTCCTCCAACGGGTACCTACAACCAAGGATGGCGTAACCACCCAAACCTTGGTTGGAGAGATCCCGGCAATAGTAGTAACCAACAAAACAAACGAACTAATTTTCAACAACCACAAAATTTCTCTCAACAACAAGGTGGAAGAGAAAGGCTTGAAGATACTGTATCTCGCCTCATCTCTGACACTGAAAAGAAAAACTCGGATCGATTTCAACAATTGGAATCGAATTTTAGAAATCAACAAGCTAGCATTCAAAACGTTGAAAAACAATTAAATCAACTAGCTCAAAATTTCTCCGAGAGACCACAAGGCGCGTTACCTAGTAATACCGAAACCAACCCGAAGGCACAAGTACATCTCATCACATTAAGAAATCGAACCGTGGGACCCGAGGATGCTCCATTGCCGCCAAATGAAAAAAGCTATTCTAGCCAGCCTGTGACTCCTCCTGCGCCAGAAAAGGCTTCTCTACCAACTCAAGAACCCACCAAGACTCCTCCAATTCCATACCCCGGTAGGTTAAATCGTCAAAAGACCGATGAGCAATTCGCTAAATTTGAAAATTTACTAAAACAATTGCATGTTAATATGCCTTTTATCGAGGTCCTAACCCAAATGCCTAAATACACAAAATTTATGAGGGATTTCCTCACAAACAAAAGGAAAATTGAATCATTGCAATTAGTTAACTTAGGCGAAGAATGCTCCGCCTTAGTGCTCAACAAACTTCCACAAAAGAAAATCGATCCCGGAAGCTTCACAATTCCTTGCTCGATTGGGGAATCTCCCGTTCGTAATGCATTAGCCGATCTTAGGGCTAGCATTAACCTCATGCCCACATCAATGTTCAAACGACTCGGCCTAGGAACAACAAGCCCCACAAAGATGAGCATACAACTTGCCGACAGATCCGTCAAATTTCCACAAGGTGTCGCTGAGAATTTGTTGGTAAAAGTTGACAACTTCGTTTTCTCAACCGACTTTGTCATCCTAGACATGGAAGAAGACACTGATGTCCCTCTCATCCTTGGGAGGCCATTTCTAGCCACCGCCCAAGCGGTGGTAGACATGAATGACGGAACGTTAACATTGAAGTTTGGGGATGAGGAGGTGAAGTTTGAATGTGGAAAAAAAATTGAGGACGAAGACCCGGTCAACTACATGCAGGTCATAGACTCAAGCTTGGATGATGCTCTCCGACGGTGTAACATGGGATGCAATACATCCCACTTGGGTGACATATGACCGGCTTTGGGTCTAGCCAAGGACCCTTATAAACGTGGCGCACCACGGAGGCATTCCGCGGAACTATCCTTAGTTTAATTTAGATTAATTTTTATGTTTTCTAGTTAGTTTTAATTTTCAGGAATAAAACACACTCATGGTGGTAAGGGATAAAAAGGGAAACGAGAAAAATGACCTCAAGCACAAGAACAAGTCATCCCGACAATTCTCTCCATTTCAGAAGGTTCAACACGGGCCGTGCCCAACCAACACGGCCCCGTGCTGAACCACTTGCAGAAAAACGCCCAGTTCAGGTAACTGGACACGGGCCGTGTTCACCCGACACGCCCCCGTGTCCAGACTTCTGTTTCTCTTGTTTTAATTTTGTTACTGGCACTTGAACACGGGGCCGTGCCCGGATAACACGGGGCCGTGTTCAGCGCCCAGTAACCCAAAATTTTTGCTTTTTAACACCATTTTACACATCCAATCAACCTGAAAATTTATTTTTGGGACACATTGAGGACAATGTGTAATTTAAGTGTGGGGGGGGGGGGGGATGCTAAAACCTTGAATTTTGCAAGTCCTAAATACAAGCCTTACACAAAACTCTATTGGAACCGCTAATCACCCCAAATTTTTTCAAAAATTTCATTTTTCTTACTTGTCTAGGTTTAACTCGGGAAATTCAAGTTCTCAAAAAGGTTATATTTTTACGAATTTACAACCGATAGCGTAGTGATAAAAAGAACCAACATAAGAAAATTATGAAAAGGCATGGCAAACTTAGTTAAAATTTGATTATATATACTTGATCACATAAAAACCCATTCCCACAAAAGTGAGTTTTGAGCCTTTATTGAGCATACAATTACATATCATTAGACTAAATGCTCATTTTTCGTTTCTTGTGTGAATAGCCGCTTAGTTCTTACAACTCTAGAACTTGCCATGACGATACATTCCCGGTCCTTATCAACTTAAACCCGAGTAAGTAAATGATGGAGGCATTAGGACTAACCCTTTTTATTTCTACACCATTATTTTTCTTTTTCTTTTACCACCTACCCAAAAATCCCCGTAGTTAGCCCCTTTGAGCCTAAACCTTTTCATTTCATCACCCAAACCAAAAACCCTTTTACCCACCAAAACCTTTTTATTTTTAACCCTTTGTTTTAGTAACAAGTTCGGTTCGTTTTCGTATGATCGTTCAAAAAAAAAAAATAATAAATGTGTTGATGATGAAGCAAAAAGAAAATAAACAAACAAGTTCATCAAAAATAACTTTGTTTGAATAAAAGCTTCATCAAAATAAAAAGTTACAAAAATAGAAAGTCTTACGAAAACCGACACTTGTTACGCTTTTCGCCCTTTTTCTACTAACCACTATCCCAACCACCTACTTTTAACCCAAGCCTAACCCTTAACCCACAAAGTCCTCTTGATATTTACAAAGGTATAAAAGTTAAAAAGGAGGAGGATTGATTGCTTGGCAAGCTTATGGTAGGAATAAGTTCCATGCCGCTCTCGAGTGATTCACTAAAAATACACCTTCGGCCGAGTGTGAGTGATTTCTCCCGTGAGGTATGTGAACTTGTAAATAAATGGAATTTTAAAACAGGCATGTTATGCCCAAATAAGTAATTTCTCCTATGAAACGTTCTAAATAAATCATTACGAATAGGATGGTAAATAAATAAAACCCAAAAAGATCTTAGATTCCCAACACTCTACGACAAGCCAAAAACCTTCTCTTCTACCCATTCCATTTGGGAGTGTAAGCCACATATTAAAGAATTTTGCTTGAGGACAAGCAAAAGTTCAAGTGTGGGGGTATTTGATGTGTGTAAAATGCAACATATAAATTACATCAAATGAGGCATAAAACTAACCCTTTTTAAGTACTAATATTGGAAAAAGAGTGTTTTTGTCTTCCTTTTGTATTTTCAGGATTAAATGAGCTCAAAAACACAAAAGAAGCAAAAAGACAGCTAAATCCAACATAAATACAAGGAAAGGAACATAAGTGGACTGCCCGACCCCTCAACGGCATCTTCCCAAGCAAAATAGAGAAGGCAGAAGACTGAACACGCCCCGTGCTCAGCCAGCACGGGGGCGTGCCCAAGAAGCAGCAGAAAAGACAAACCTATAGAAGCTTCTATTGCCCACCACGGGGCCGTGCCCAGTGGACACGGGGGCGTGTCGAAAGTACAGCAGGCGCATTTATTGTAATTGCGAATTACAATTAATGAGGAGAGAGAGTGTCAGACAGGCACGGGGCCGTGCCCAGCGGACACGGGGCCGTGCCCAGCTCTCTGTTCAGCCTATAAATAGGAGTGCTTGGTTTCATTTCAACTCATCCCTTGGCAGACCACCTCTCTCACACTTCACCCACCACCCACCACCCACCACCATCACAACACCATCATCCACCACCATCATCCATTGTCCATCGTAGAGTGTGTGAGTCGTCTCGGGATCCATGATTGATCGTAAGAGTTCTTGACAATCAAGGCCATGTTTGCCTAAGTCTCTTACATCACTTGGTGAAGACAAAGTGTCTAGTATAATACTTTTTATTTCTAATCTTTTGCACTTTTTATTTGGTTTTGTATTAATGACTTTAATAACTAGTTACTTATGTTGAAGGTGATCTTTCCTTATCGTTTGTCCGTGGTGTCTTGGCATTATTTTACTGTCTATATAAAATAAAAGATTTTCACCATTCATATCTCCACGGTCTATATGGAGGTATGTTGGCTACCTGGTCGGGGGTTAAGGGAATGGTTTGGTAAAGGTCTTGCCATTGTTCAGCGTTTAGAGGTCCTGCAATGGACCTGGGTCAAATTTAGTAGGACCTCCTTCAATGCTTCACGGTATTGGATGGCGGGGGTCCAAACTCTTTGATCCCCTCATAAGTTAACTACTATTAATACTATAACCCGGCTATTTAGGACTGTATCCCTGCTGACTCAGACTACTTAGCCGAGGGTAACGTCACCGCCAAAAGCGGGGCCTACCATAATATTGCATTAATAACTTAATTCATTATCTTCCAATAATCCACCCTTTTAGGATTGTATCCTTGCTGACTCAAACTACTGGGGTGAGGGTAACGTCAACTTCAAAAGAGGGGCCTACTACAATAACTAAGATAATCTCTTAATTATGTGCAAAAGTGCGGAAATAATCAAAGGTTATACTAGATACGAGTCGGAACCAAGTGATTCATCTTGTCTATCTGTTTTTTATTTTATTTTTATTTTCAGCATTTTAGTTAGTTTTTATTTTTCTTAGTTTAAAACATTTTTCTAAACTTTTTATTTTGATTAGACGTTGAGGATAAACCGGTACTAAAAGCTCTTGTGTCCTTGGACGACCTCGGTATCTTACCAACGCTATACTACGCTCACGATGGGTGCACTTGCCCATATGTGTGTTTAGTGTTAGTAAAATATCGTGTTTTATAAATTTAAAACTTGGCTAAAAATAAGTGTTAAAAAGGGCTTAAAATATACACCTAATATATACGACACTTAATCGCACATCAAGTTTTTGGCGCCGCTGCCGGGGACACAAGGATTTTAAGAAAGTTAGGAATCAACGGCCTAATCTTTTTTATTTTTTCTTTTTATTTTTTTTAGGATTTTCTTAGTTTTTCAGCTTCTGCAGAGCTCAGCACCGTGTCCAACTCCCCGTACTGTTTGGTTATAGTTTGGTTTTATGAAAACGTTTTAAAACCTAGTTCACTATAACCAGTGGCTTTGTTACCAAACGTAACCCTCACGAGGCGTGTGACGTACCAGGATATAGCCACTAATCACATTGAACCACAAGTAAAATAAAACTTTCCATTAAGCTGTGACAACCCTCACTTTTACAGGTATCCGTACAGATAATTAATTCTTAATTTGTGCTTAATGACTGTGCTTGATTACAACTGTGAATTAACTGCTTTCTGTTTTCTGAAACATACATACTCATGCATCACATTTTATACTATCACTCCATTTATTACATACAAACATTAGTGACAAACTTGATGCACAAGGCACAGTTAGCACAGTGAGCGGATAACCATAAAAACATGCTGACAATGCCATCACCTAGACAGACAACATTTTTAAGGCCCAGTATGAGCCGGG
Organism: Helianthus tuberosus; assembly: GCA_030545235.1. Lineage (NCBI taxonomy): Eukaryota > Viridiplantae > Streptophyta > Magnoliopsida > Asterales > Asteraceae > Helianthus > Helianthus tuberosus. The sequence goes on from JARYGA010044614.1 coordinate 14,705, forward strand.
AATAAAGTATTACACTGGTAGGGAGTGTAGGGAAGTGAGAACCATAAAACTGCATCACTAGGTGATAGTTATAGTGCCCGGAAGTGCCTAAAACATACTTAAAATGCAGAATTCTGCACTATATAACCAAAATTCAGCATTTAACAATGCTAGTAAAGTGCAAAAACTTGGCAAAATAGTCCTAGATATTTTCCAAAGTGTTGGGAATTTAATGTGTCACTAAAAATAATATAAAAGACACTTTAAAGCTTTATTTAGCACTTTAACGGATCAACATCCACCCGAACAACCGAACTTTACCCGGGACATAAAAATATTGCCAAACACATTGTTTTTACTTTTCTGAGCCAGTTAGGGTCCCCGAACACCCTAACACACTTTATATTACATAACACACACTAATACACTAACTAAACACTTTAAAATTAACTAGATATGTAACCTTATCATTACAACCCAACCCCATACCCCCCCCCCCCTACTCGACGGTCATGGTGTGGGGGACACCCCCACCATTCTTTTGATTATTTTATTTAGTTGTTGTTGGATAATAAGACATATTGTATGATGGTTAAATCTAGAACTTGGTTTATAAATTAACATTAAGGATTATCACCTTCTCACATCAAACACTTGCAAATTCTTCCTCTCCTCTTCTCCTTGTTCGGCCGAGAATCAACCACCCACCATCACCACCTTCAAGTTTTCATTCATACAATCTACACTCATCGAAAGGTGCAAGAGGTCCAACAAGCAAGCTTGGTGCACTCGGAAGCTCAAGGACCACTCTTGTTTTCTATTATCCACCACTTTTATGCCTTGTTTCTCCCCTAGCCTTGTGCTAGTAGTAAGTGCTTCAAATCTTCATCTTGTTCTTATTTTTAGTGGTTAATAGATAATAGAATGGTAAAATATGAAGAAACACTGAAGAACATAAACTAATCTTGGAACATAAAGGATAAAGAGTGGATAAAGAGAAGATGTGAGGTTAAATCATGTTGATCTTGTGTTGTTATGCTTAATACATGTTGTTTGTTAGTAGAAGTAAGATGGTTCATCATCTAGACTTGCTAGATCATGTTTAAGAACATGAACTAGTAAGATGTAAAGGTTAAAGATATGAAGGATGATGAAACCATCCATACATGAACTTTGAACTTGAATAAATATAAGTTTTCTTGGAAAAATGAGTTGTAAACTTGTAGACCTAAAAATCCATGAGTGGGCTTTCGGAAGAACCAAGTGAAAAATACTAGTTTTGTTAAAACCCGGATCTTGTATGAACTAAAATCATTTTTAGTAAATGAACAAGTGTATGAACACTTGTGTAACAAGAAAATTCCACAAAGAAATATTTTTGGATAATATGACTAGAAGTTGTGAAAATACACATTCTTTAAAAATAAAGTTTTTAAGAAACTAATCATATTTTTTAATATAACAAGACCTACTAAATATGTTAGTAGTATACTACATATTTTTACAAACCTTCAAGCTCACAAGTTTATGGTTCATGTTTATTTTTGGTCAAGTTTGATGATTAAAGATTTGTATATTGTTGGTTGATGATTGTTTGAGTAAATTTTGAAAAGAAAATGATACGCTAGTAAGCGTGGACACCTCCATTTACAGAGGAAACTCTGGCGAAATTTTTCTAGAATTTCAACACTTAGAAATGTTTTTCTAACAAATGTTTACAATTATATTTTTAACTTGGTTTTCAAAATAAACTTCGCCATGATTTTTATTACAAAAATACCAAGTGCCGGAGGTTAATTTTCGTAAATAAAACTTGATAAATATATATTTAGAATATATATTTTATAATAAGACGCTTGTGTGATTATTGGATTATTTGTGAACTAGATATATATTATTTTTAGGGTAAAAATAATATAACTTGGAAATATTATGAAATTTTAACTCCAAAATAATACCAACGCTCTCACAAATAAATATTTAAGTCACACCGGTATTGTTATTTCAACGCGAACTTTAAAATGCAACTTATGTAGTATTTCTGAAAAATACTCTTATATGTATATTTTGATAAAGTATTATTTTGGAAAATGTATGAAGTAAATATAATATTTTTGGGAAAAATATATATATTTTGGAATTTAAAACCATTTAGACTAGTGATTAAAATATATTTTTCAAGTGAGACTTAAAAATATATTTTCGGAATTATAACGTGTACATGTATAAAAACCCTCATCCTTGGGAAGGAAATATAAAATAAATAAGAAGTGTGAATACGGAATAGTTACCTAACTATTTCTCCAAAAACATTAAACCCTAAGCCAAGACACGGCCATCCGTCTAATAGCCATTAGTACGTGTAGGTCGTCACGCAGCAGGTTGAGTTGGAGACTGACGTTTCGGGATACGCACTTCTGTGAGTTCATGTCCCCCTTTTCTCTTTACTGTTTTCAGTTTTATACTTCGGGGGTGAAATACATGCGACAATTATTACAGACTTTTATATACATGGTATGGTTAGCTTAAGGAGGGTTTACTACTTAGATCATGTGAGTGGGTAGGTGGTACTTGGGGCCATTAATCCTCGTTGTAGGACCGAGGGTCATGAGCGATATATATATTTGGGTGTAGCGAGCCCATCTGCTGAGTCCACTGAGCGGACCATGGGGTGACTTTGAGCCCGACGCACAAATTTGCTAGGTTTGAGTCTTCCTGCATCACTTCACACATATCATTGGCTTGGCAACCCAATGGTGATCTCTTTTTCCTTAATTGCTACATACCAGGGATTTTTCATACATACAGACATACTACAAAGGTTTATACATACTCACTTTTACATGAACTCGCTCAACTTTTTGTTGATTTTTCAAATTACATGTATTTCAGGAAACTAGGGGATCTGGCAAGGTATGCACTCTCATCAAGCTGCGTAGGAATAATGATGTCATCCGAGTTTAGGAAATGTGACCTTTGCCTGGACGGGTTACAAGTCTTAAACTGTGTTTTTATTCATGTCCTTTGGTTGTGTCCTGTGAACACATTTTAAATTATGTCATTCGTAATCTGTTTTAAGTGTCGACTTTTAAACAATGTTGTCTTGGTAACTTTTAAAACTTGTTGAATTTGTGAACATCATATGTTTTATTTCATATAGCATGGTTATGATATTTGCTATGGTATTAAGAAGTCACACCAATTAAACCCAGGCTTCCGCAAAAGCCAGGGTGTGACAGCTTGGTATCAGAGCATCGATCATAGCGAACTAGGATTCTTTCTCGAGTCTAGACTATGATCATTAGGGCTCTCACAAAAACATTTTTACATTGCATACACTAAACGTCCAGATCCAAGGCACAAAACATTTTTATAAAAGGGCACAAATACATTTTTCAAAAATTTATATTTCAGTCTTAGAGACTGAGGGAGGATCAGTCTTAGAGACTGAGGGAGGATCAGTCTTAGTGACTGATGGAGGATCAGCCTTAGAGGCTAGGGATAATTATTCTTAGAGACTGGGAGGATTGGTCTTAGAGACCAGGGATTTAGTCTTAAAGACTGGGAGGTTGGTCTTAGAGACCAGGGAGTTAGTCTGAGAGGCTAGGAAGTTCAGTCTGAGAGGCTGGGAGGGTAGTCTGGGAAGACTAGGATGATTACTTGTTTGCTTTATCATGGCTAACATGTTTATTTGACTTTATGATTGATATGTGCGTATATGTGATTGTGTTACAAACATCAATGTTTCATCGTCAGACACAGGAGTATCGGACACACTAGGCCCCATGGCGATCGTGTCAGATGACGAGATTTCGTCAGAGCGAGAGGTCTACACATCGGACACCACCAGCACTGACGATGATGATTTCCAGCCGTTCGTGCTGCCGGACGTCGGAGTTGAGCCTGCTAATGGCATTCCTGCCAGGGATTTACCACTTGCGGTGATCCCTGCTCCCATACCGCTTGCTGCTTTTCCAGTAGTAGATATGCCACTCGATGTCGCTTCTGATGATGACATCGATCTGTTTGAGGAGGATACGCCTGAGGCTGACTATGAGGGCGGGGACCCTATTGATGCTGACGTTATTCTTCCCATTGCTGAGGTCCCTGTAGAGGAGCTTCCTGTTGGTTCACCTGTCCCGAACTCATTAGAGTCTGTGGCATCTGCATCTTTGCACGACCATGGTGTGCAGCCTCACTCTTCTGACCCTGACATGGCGATGTCAGCTGCACCTGGTCCATCGCACGAGTTCGAGTTTGATCACGAGGTCGATGACGTTTTTGAGCCGGTCTTTCCCCTGATTTCGATCCTGACCTCGATATTGAGTTTATTCACATGGATCAGCCCCTAGAGGCGCCCGTAGATCCTATTGATCCTTTGCTTGACATCCCTGCTGATCTTGATATGGATCTTGTTGACCCGGAGCCTGTTGTGGCCCCAGCGCCTGTAGTTGCTACTGACCCTACATTAGAGCATGACCCTGTCCATGATGATGCACCAGCCGTTGCACCTCTTATTAATGATATACCCGTTTCCGATCTTCCCGCTGTTGCTCCACCCTTGATAGATGATCCTGTTGTTGATGCACCATTTCCCGATCCCGTGCCGGTACTGTTTGACCGTGCACCTTTTGCTACTCATATAGATCCACGTTACGCCGACACCCGTAACGGGTGGATCGATGACGATTACCCACCATTTGTGTTACCTGTTACACCTCCAGTAGCACCCGTTTCTGTACCCACTGATATTCCACTATTCCACCCACATACGACCGATGTCCATCGTACCGATCTTCCGAATACCTTTCTCCAGGACATCCCTCCACCACGTCCTGGGGAGGGTTCATCGCGACAGCCTTTTGGTCACTTACCTTCCATGCCAGGAGGCGGCCAATTTATACCTCAGATTCCTCATCCTACTTTTGTTCCACCTGTATCGACGTCTGATCCGATCATGTCTCTGTTTCCTTCTGTTGCACCACCTACTGCACCATCTTTCATACCGTCGAGCGAGCCATTTTTATGGACTACGCCCCCTATCATGCCACTGTCTGATCCATACCACCCGTACCATGTTGGGTACTCTACGGAGGATATCCTCACTTCCTTGATGATACAACAGGATGCATTGACGCGTCGTATTCAGGATTTGGAGACAGCTCCACGTCCGCCTTGTCATTGTCAGACCCCATTTGCAGCACCACACGCTCCTCGTCCACTTTCCCTCGATTCAGACGCTCGTTTCATGACTTCTGAGCAGCAGATAGCATATTTGCTGCGCGCCTATCGTGCCTTAGAGGAGGACTGGTTACATATGCGTCGCTTGCTTTTCACTCATTTTCCTCCTCCTCCGCCGCCATCAGCATAGGCATTTTTGGTTTTATGCAGGTCGATCCTTTGGTGAGAAGGTCGCTATTAAGCCAGCTTACGAAGCTTTTTGAGAGATCACACTTTTGTATATGATAGTTGTAGTTTGACTTGTATATTTGGGGGTGATGTAGCCCCACGATCAAACTTTGACATGTGATGTACTATTAGACTTGTAAAACACTGTTGTGGTCATGATTAATGAAGCTCAATGGCAACGTTCTCACTACATGCTTTGTTGGGTTATATGTTTTAATTTATAACATGAGATGTATGTGCTTGATGGATGTTACTGTATATGTATATTTATTATACTTACTATGACCTAACCAACATGATCATCTTTTAGAAGATGCCCCTAAGACGCGATGTACGCATGCCTACTAAAGAGGCGGAACTCCAAGGGATAATTGCCGCAGCCATAGCACAGTATGCGACCTCCCAAACAGAAATAAGCAGAAACATTTCGAACAACAACAACAACAACGACAATAACAATCCACCCAATGGTAATGTTAAGTCGTTTGTGTTATACTACGATACATTTGGATATTTATAGCACGACCGCTAATACCATCGGTAAATTCTAACGTATGTGCAGGGTGCACCGACAAGCAGTTCCTCAACTGCAAGCCCGTAAATTTCAACGACATAGGAGGTGCTGTTGCGTTTGTTAGGTGGGCTGAGAAGACAGATTCTGTCCTAAGAATGAGCAAATGCGCTCCCGAGCAACAAGTGACCTACATCTCAGGGCTGTTTCTGGATGGAGCCCTATCGTGGTGGAATCTACAAGTGCAAACTTTAGGAGAAGCTGCTGCCTATGCGTTAACATGGGCTGAGTTAAAAGAGCTAATGAGAAAGAAGTACTGCTCGCATGCTGAAATACATAAGCTAGAGACTAAGTTCTAGCATTTAAGGATGGATGGTCCCAAGATTGCAGAATATGTTCAGAGATTTCACGATTTGTCTCATGTAGTAGCGTATATGGTCACGCCCGAGTTTAAGCGTGTTAAGAGGTTCATCTAGGGATTGGCTCCCCAAATCATTAGTATGGTTACCACGTCCAAGCCTGCAACAATTACGGAAGCAATCGATCTTAGTGTGGCGCTTACTGAGGAGGCCATTCGGTTGAACAAGTTTTCAAATGTTGAACCAAAGAAGAAAGAGACACATGTTGAGTCATCTGGTGAAAACAAACGAAAATTTTCCAACTTCAAGCAAGGTACCAGCCATGTGAGCAAGAAGGGCGAGTCGAGCACACCGGCAAGAGCTACAACCGGTGTCGAAAACAAAGGAAAGGGTTATATGGGCACTCTGCCCAAGTGTGATACATGCCAGCGTCATCATTCTGGCCAGTGCGGATTGAGGAAATGCGAGTCGTGTGGAAGGAACGGCCACACAAAGTACACATGCTGGGTTGGTTCAGGCCAGGGTGGCCAAAGGGGTTTCAATAACAACAACCGTGGTGGGAATGGAAACCGCCCGCAAGGGAATAATGGAGGAAACGGAAATCGTGGGAATGTTGCGAATCAAGTTGGGAATGGAAATCCCAACCAAAGCAACGCTCAAGGTGGAAATGGAAATGGGAATGGCCGAGGGCCAGGATGCTTCAATTGTGGGGACGTTGGGCACTTCAAGAGGGAATGCCCAAAATTGAATCAAGTACGGGGAAGAATCTTTAACATTGGCGCAAGGGAAGCACTCCAGGATCCAAACGTTGTCACTGGTACGTTCCCTATAAACCAACGTTCTGGTGCCGATTATAGTTTCGTATCGTTAGAATTTAATAATATACTTGGGTTGGCCACTAGTAAGTTAGACGTTCCATACTCGATCGAATTGGCGAATGGAAAACTAATTCAAATGGGAGAAGTCATCAGAGGATGCGTGATAGAACTGGGAGGGCACGAATTTACGCTAGATCTGCTACCTGTCGAGTTGGGAAGCTTCGACGTGGTAGTAGGAATGGATTGGTTGTCGAGCAACAAACCCGAGATCGTTTGTCACGAGAAGATGATCCGCATCCCAATGGCAGATGGTGAGATGATCGTAGTTCATGGAGAAAAACACGATACGCCTCTAAGAATCATTAGCTGTCTGAAAGCTAGAAAGTGTTTACAGAAGGGATGTGTCGCCTACTTGGCACACATCGTGGATAAAGAAGCTGCTGAACCGAAGATCGAAGACATTCCAGTCGTAAGAGAATATCCTGAAGTCTTTCCAGAAGACTTGCCAGGATTACCGCCTCAAAGGCAAGTCGAGTTCCACATTGACTTGGTTCCAGGCGCCGCGCCTGTAGCCAAGGCACCCTATAGACTTGCACCTTCGGAGATGCAGGAGTTGTCAAGACAACTCAAGGAGCTATTGGATAAAGGATTCATCAGACCAAGCTTCTCACCTTGGGGAGCTCCAGTTCTGTTCGTTAAGAAGAAGGATGGTAGTTTTCGTATGTGTATAGACTATCGTGAGCTTAATAAGTTGACAATCAAAAATAGATATCCTTTGCCGAGAATCGATGATCTATTTGATCAGTTGCAAGGTGTAAGGACTCTCAAAATTGTCCTAAAAATACCCGTAAGTATAAACCCGGACCCCGGAAACCCTAAACCATATTAAAAATCAAGAAAAACAAATTTCTGGTTCCCAGGCGGGCCGCGTAAAAGACAAGATATGTCTTACGCGGGCCGCGTCAATACATGTTTGACCGGATAAGTGTTCCGGATCCACGTGGTGTCCAGCTGGCTAACCTACTCGTGACCAATCAACCCTATTCATAGACTAGGCGGCCTCGCGGGCCGCGTAAGTGTTAACCTTGGGTTTACGCGGGCCGCGTGAACCCCAAAAATCAGCTATAAATAGCTTGTTGCATGCACAGTCCACTGGTGTCGAAACAAACTCACAAAAACAAAGTTATAATACTCTGAAGTCGAAAATACAACCTCAATTAGCAAGGCGCTGCTCCGATACTGGGTATTAACTCGATCGCTGCTACGATTCAATGTCCGATCGATTAAACTATCTAATGGATGTTTAACTGTTGCCCACATTAGGGTTTATGCTTTGTCATTCGTCGTTAATTCGATGGATGTTTAAGTATCGCACTTTGTTATTCGTTGTGAAGGTTTAATCTCGTGAGTTATCGTAAATGTTGTATTAGTTACTAACCGAGTTCGTGTGCATATTATTAAATTTAAGTTAAAAGGCTAATCAGTAGGCCAAGCTCTGCTCATATAAATCTGTAATGTGAGTCATTCTCTTTTTATCAAATTTGATTTCAAAAGCATGGTTATTTTCAAAGTTATAATTACAGGGATTAAGTCTTTGTAATCTCCAAGTTACAGCCGGTATGTGGGGTTTTGTATACATTAGTTGATAACCTTCACCATTGGACATCGAGTTAGCCAAGGGGTGATATGACCAAAGTCACAGACACCATTGGACTATGAGGTTACCAATGGATGGTCGAGTGACAAATACTGTGGGTAGTTGGTTGATATATGGAAACATTGTAATCGCTCTTAATACTGTAAATTATAACAAACGCGTCGTTTTATTAAAAAGAATGATTCACCAGTATTTCCCGCTGACAAAACCTTTTTCAAACATGTTTCAGGTGATCTGTTGTGATCCAGGAAAAGTGCCGCGAAGCACTACAAGCTTAAGGAAGTGGCTCAATATAAAATAAAGAAACATGTTTTGTAAAATAAAGATTTCTCAGTGAAATCATATGATTGTAAACTACTGGGGTTTATCCCGAATTGTGAATTAAAATAATCGGGAAATTGCAGTTTTAAAAAGATCCTGAAGAAAACTTCCGCTGTTAAAACAATTAAATAAATACCACGGGATTTTCTGTCCCGCGGCTCCTGAAACGGGTCAATCCGGGTCGGGGGCCGTGACAGAAAAAAGGTGGTATCAGAGCCACTGATTTAAGCCAATTAAGTATTTAGAAAATACTTAATTTTACTAATTGCTATTTCTATGATTATATGTTTTATTATTTGAAGATTTGTTTACAGTATGGGTAAGCAAAGACTTTCGGATATCTATTATAAATTAGATACTACACCGAGAGAAAAAGGATCATCATCCTCAAAATACCCAACAGATACTGAGGAAGGAATATTTGTTCGAAAGGCACAATATGAGGAACCACTTTCTCCTAATAAAAGAAGTTTGATTATTAGGAAAAGTCAGGAGAAAATAAGGAAATCACAACCAAAAGAAAAGAAAGTTAATCAGAAAACCCAAGAACTAGGCAGTAACCCACCATGGGAAGACAAGTTAGATGAAAAATGGGCAGATCTTTATATGCTAGCCACTGTAGCAGTAAATGCAAATCTTTAAATACCCCGTCTCAGTTTTAGTACCCTTATCACCTACAAGCCAGAAACCTTATCCAGTAAATAAATAAGTTTACAGTAAACCCTAATATGTTTTAATTGTCAGTTGTCCTTTGTATTAAATTAGTCACACGGTATGCAATAATATTTAAGGATTATCTATGAAATTTTGTTATAAAGTTTTAACTTAGCAATTTTTGTGTATTTTACATATATGCTAAACAGCATGAATGACTTGTCTGAAGCCTTTCAAAATATAAATCTCTATCCGGTGAAAATAGAGGTTTCTAGAGATTTTACTGGTTACATACCAGATATAGAAGAACCTATGGAATTCAACGCTCCACCTCTAGAGAAACCCAAGCCTAAGAAAAGGAGAATATTTGTGGGATGGAGGCGTGTGCGTAGGAGGAAACCCGTAACTAGGAAGATTCCTAAAATAGAAAATCCCTTAGACAAAGGAAAGGGGATTGAAGTCGGGGAAGGTTCTAGGCAGATGGAAATGGAGTTTGGGGAAGGTTCTAGGCAAACCCAGATGGAAATTGGGGAAAGCTCTAGACAAATTGAGGAGTTACCATTTCAGGAGGAATTAGATCGTGCATTGGCGAGCTGTGATATCGTCAGGCCTTTCAATAATAATCTTTACCCTTATCCTGCTGAAAATCAACTTCCAATGAACTTGGAACCAGCAATCCCAGAACCTATAATCCACATCCAACCTCTAGGAATGGACGAGTGGTGGACCAATGATTGGCAGTTTCAAAACCTGCTCAACAATTCTTATACTTTTCTCCCACAGTTCGACCCAGAACCTATACCAAACCCACCAATGAGCAATGAAAATTTAGCTGAACTCCGCCACTTTGGCGAAGAGCTGGTGGATGCAGGAAATAGGATCAGGGAAGTAGGAGAACAGATCTCCTGGAAATACGACGAGAGGGAACGTCATTACTGAAGTACCAACTGACGAAGGATAGAGGGGTTGTGAAACTATGGTTGTATAATAAATAGAAAAATATAATCTGGTAAAATAACCAAAAATAAAACTTTGTAAGATAATGGTGTGTAATGATGCATATTATATATATATATATAAATGGGAATCGAGAAATCGATAGTTTTGGCTATATGTGCGTTGTAAAATTTGTATGATTGTTTTGTGTATGATTGTTATTTATTCGATACTAATAAATTATATATATTAATTATCAGATGGAAAACACTAATAATGAACCAGTTAATGAGGTTAACCAATCTGAGCAACATCAGGAAGATCAATTTATGACTAGGCAAGATATAGAAAATATTGTTGCTCAAGGAATAGCCAATGCTATTCCAGCAATACTTGCTGCTGCCAAGAAACCTGTTGAACCTCAACATATCATTCCTAGCAAACATATTTCTAAAGATAACTTCAGTAATAGCGTAAATGGAGGCGGTAATCATACTAATTACAATAATGATCCACTGCAAGCTCCGCTCCCTAAGAAAATGAAAGCTGCAACGCCTGGTTGCACTTACAAAGAATTTCTTGCTTGTAAACCCACTGAATTTGCAGGCAATGAAGGAGCGACTGCGGCACTGCGTTGGTTAGAGAAAACCGAGGCAGTGATTACAATAAGTAAATGTGACAAGGACGACAAGGTCTTGTACGCGTCAAATCTTTTCAAAGAAGGGGCGCTAGAATGGTGGAATACAGTACTTCAAGCCAAAGGAAGAAATATGCCCTATGCCATGAACTGGGAAGAATTTAAGAGTCTTGTAGAAAGAAAATTCTGTACTGAATATGAAAAAGATCAAATGGCGAATAAATTCCTAAATCATCGAATGATGGGTGTAGATTGTCGTTGGGTATACTTCGACATTCTTTGAATATGCTAGAGTGGTACCAACACTGGCTTCGCCAGAACCGGTTCTCATTTCTCGCTATATTTGGAGATTGATTGGCGAAATCCGTAACATCGTTAAAGCTACGAGACCTTGTACTATTGACGATGCAGTAGAACTAGCTAACACCCTAACTGACGAACTGGTACGCACAAGAGATGAAAATAGGAAAAGGGAACTGGCTTAGAAAATTACCCAAGGATTTCGTACGGGTAATAACAGCAGTTTCAAGAGAAGATGAACAGGGTAATCTTTAACTCCGCCGTTCTGCAGGAATTGCAAAAAGAAACATTATGGAAGATGTAATGTAACCTGCAACTTTTGCAAAGTCGCAGGCCATCGCGAAGAAGACTGCAGAAAGAAAACAAGGATCTGCTATAACTGTGGAGAGGCCGGACATTTTAAAACAGAATGCCCCAAGTTGGTTAAACCAACAGACAATAAAGCTAAACCAGCAGACGGAGCTACCAAGAAGAATGCTCGTGCATTCCAATTAACTACTCAGGAGGCAGAACTCATTCCAGATGTGATAGCTGGTACGTTCCTAGTTCACAACGTTTACGCAAAAGTATTTTTTGACTCTGGTGCAAACCAAAGTTTTATAAATACTTCATTCTGCCAAGCTCTTAACTTACCCTTAACCAACCTTAGGCAGATTCTGACAGTCGAAACGGCAGATGGAAATTCTATTAACATAGATAAGGTTTTGCAAAAAGAAAATATAGAACTTTCAGGTCATAAATTTTATGCAAACCTGTTGCCAATGAATTTAACTGGATTCGATGTCGTATTAGGAATGCATTGGTTAGTAGCCAACCATGCTCGAATCCTTTGTGATAAAAATTCTGTAGAAATTCAGGAACCTAATGGGGAAGTAATCATGATTACATGAGATAAACCACGTAAACCCATGAAGTTCATATCAGTAATGAAAGTTGCTAGTTATGAACGAAAGCAAGGAATAGTATATATGATTTCAGTAATCATTAGTACTAAGGGTAAAGAACTTAAGGAAATTCCTGTAGTCTCAGAATACCCAGATGTATTCCCAGAAGAATTACCAGGATTACCACCAGATAGGGAAGTAGAATTTAGAATTCATCTAATTCCAGGAACTACACCGATAGCCAAGGCACCTTATCGGTTAGCACCCACAGAAATGTTAGAACTGAAAAAGCAATTAGATGAATTACTAAGCAAAGGTTTCATACAACCTAGTTCATCCCCGTGGGGAGCACCAGTGTTGTTTGTAAAGAAGAAGGATGGTTCGATGAGAATGTGTATTGATTATAGAGAATTGAATAAGGTTACAATTAAGAATCGATACCCATTACCTAGGATTGATGATCTTTTCGATCAACTTCAAGGAACTAGATACTTTTCTAAGATCGACTTACGCTCTGGATACCATCAATTGAAGGTACAAGAAGAAGACATACCTAAAACTGCTTTCAGAACTAGGTATGGTCATTACGAGTTTACAGTCATGCCCTTTGGGTTAACGAATGCACCTGCCGCATTCATGGACATGATGAATAGAATCTGTAAACCGTACTTGGATAAATTTGTAATTGTTTTTATCGACGATATACTTATTTATTCCAAAAGTCAGGACGAGGATTATCAGCACTTGCATGCACTCTTAATTTTATTAAGAAAAGAAAAGCTTTACGCCAAATTCTCGAAGTGTGAGTTTTGGTTGCAAGAAGTGCAATTCCTAGGACACATGGTGAATCACGAAGGTATTCACGTAGATCCCTCTAAAATAGAGGTGATTACCAAATGGAAGGTTCCATAATCCGCAATGGAAATTAGAAGTTTTATAGGTTTAGCTGGATATTATAGCCGGTTTATTAAGGATTTTTCCAAGACAGCTGTACCATTAACTAAGCTAACCTGTAAAGAAGTCAAGTTTGAATGGGGACCTAAGCAAGAAGAAGCTTTTAGGATTCTAAAGCAAAAGTTAACAAATGCCCTAATCCTAGCTTTACCAGAAGGGACTGAAGATTTTGAAGTTTACTGTGATGCTTCAAAACTAGGATTAGGGTGTGTGCTAATGCAACGCAAGAAGGTAATTACGTATGCTTCAAGACAATTGAAAAAGCACGAGGAAAACTATACAACTCATGACTTAAAGTTAGGCGCCATAATTTTTGCCCTTAAAATTTGGAGACATTATCTATACGGAAGTAAATTTACTGTCTATACGGATCACAAAAGTTTAAGATATATATTTGGGCAAAAAGAGTTAAACAGGAGGCAAGGGAGATGGACGGAAATCCTAAGTGATTATGACTGTGATATTCAGTATCACGAAGGAAAGGCAAATGTAGTTGCAGAAGCCTTAAGTCGTAAGTACCATGAGAAACAATGACGAGTTTGTGCTCTTAGGTTAAATCTACAATTAGATTTAATGGAACAATTAAAGCATTTTCAAGAAACAACCATCAAGGATGATGCTGAAGGAATGAAAGGACGAACAAAAGAATTAGAACAAGGAGCTGATGGAATTTGGAGATTCCACAAAAGAAGAATATGGGTACCTAGGCAGGGAGAATTAAGAAATAAGATTTTAGAGGAAGCCCATAAATCTAGGTATACCATGCACCCTGGAAACAATAAAATGTATCAAGATTTAAGAAATAATTTTTGGTGGATAGGAATGAAAAAGGACATAGCTCGATATGTTTCTAAGTGTCTTACTTGTTCACAAGTTAAGGCAGAACACCAGAAACCTTCAGGTCTACTACAACAATTAGAAATGCCTGTATGGAAATGGGAACTCATAACAATGGACTTTGTTACTAAGTTACCCAAAACCAGAAAAGGTAATGACGCGATTTGGGTAATTGTGGATCGATTAACCAAATCAGCTCACTTTCTACCAATGAAAGAAACCTTTAGCATGGAAAGATTGGCAAAGTTGTATGTAGATGAAGTAGTATTATTACATGGAGTTCCACTCTCCATTGTTTCAGATAGGGATAGTCGTTTTACTTCCTATTTTTGGACAAGTTTCCAAGAAGCAATGGGAACTCGACTAAATTTAAGTACGGCATATCATCCTCAGACGGATGGACAAAGTGAAAGGACAATCCAAACCTTGGAGGACATGCTTAGGTCGTGTGTGATAGATTTTGGTGGAAACTAGGACGATCACCTACCTTTGATCGAATTCTCCTATAACAATAGTTATCATGCAAGTATTGAAGTTGCCCCATTTGAAGCACTGTACGGACGAAAGTGTAGAACTCCAGTTTGTTGGGTAGAAATAGGAGAAAGTCAATTGTCAGGTCCTGAAATAGTGCAAGAGACGACCGACAAAATTACTCAAATCAAGGAAAGATTAAAGACTGCTCAAGATCGTCAAAAGAGTTATGCAGACAATAGACGGAAGCCGTTGGAATTCCAAGTAGGAGACAAATTACTATTGAAAGTTTCTCCTTGGAAAGGAGTAGTTCGATTCGGTAAGAAAGGAAAGTTAAGTCCAAGATACATAGGACCATTCTCAGTAATCCAACGTATAGGACCAGTTGCTTATCGTTTAAAATTACCAGAAGAGTTAGCTGGAGTACATGATGTATTTCATATATCCAACCTCAAGAAATGCCTATCAGACGAATCTCTAGTAGTACCTCTTCAAGATATAGAGGTAAATGAGAAACTAAAATTTGTGGAAAAACCACTGCAGATAGAAGATAAAAAGATTAAGTTTCTCAAGCACAAGCGACTAGTGCTAGTTAAAGTCAAGTGGGATTCAAAGAGAGGACCTGAATACACTTGGGAGCTGGAATCGGAGATGAAGCGAAAGTATCCTCACTTATTCCAATGAATCTCGAAGACAAGATTTTAAATAAGGTGAGGAGAATGTAAGGACTCTCAAAATTGTCCTAAAAATACCCGTAAGTATAAACCCGGACCCCGGAAACCCTAAACCATATTAAAAATCAAGAAAAACAAATTTCTGGTTCCCAGGCGGGCGGCATAAAAGACAAGACATGTCTTACGCGGGCCGCGTCAATACATGTTTGACCGGATAAGTGTTCCGGATCCACGTGGTGTCTAGCTGGCTAACCTACTCGTGACCAATCAACCCTATTCGTAGACTAGGCGGCCTCGCGGGCCGCGTAAGTGTTAACCTTGGGTTTACTCGGGCCGCGTAAACCCTAAAAATCAGCTATAAATAGCTTGTTGCATGCACAGTCAACTGGTGTCGAAACAAACTCACAAAAACGAAGTTATAATACTCTGAAGTCGAAAATACAACCTCAATTAGCAAGGCGCTGCTCCGATACCGGGTATTAACTCGATCGCTGCTACGATTCAATGTCCGATCGATTAAACTATCCAATGGATGTTTAAGTGCTGCCCACATTAGGGTTTATGCTTTGTTATTCGTCGTTAATTCGATGGATGTTTAAGTATCGCACTTTGTCATTCGTTGTGAAGGTTTAATCTCGTGTGTTATCGTAAATGCTGTATTAGTTACTAACCGAGTTCGTGTGCATATTATTAAATTTAGGTTAAAAGGCTAATCAGTAGGCTAAGCTCTGCTCATATAAATCTGCAATGTGAGTCATTCTCTTTTTATCAAATTTGATTTCAAAAGCATGGTTATTTTCAAAGTTATAATTACAGGGATTAAGTCTTTGTAATCTCCAAGTTACAGCCGGTATGTGGGGTTTTGTATACATTACTTGATAACCTTCACCATTGGACTATGAGGTTACCAATGGATGGTCGAGTGACAAATATTGTGGGTAGTTGGTTGATATATGGAAACATTGTAAACGTTGTTAATACTGTAAATTATAACAAACGCGTCATTTTATTAAAAAGAATGATTCACCAGTATTTCCCGCTGATAAAACCTTTTTCAAACATGTTTCAGGTGATCTGTTGTGATCCAGGAAAAGTGTCGCGAAGCACTACAAGCTTAAGGAAGTGGCTCAATATAAAATAAAGAAATATGTTTTGTAAAATAAAGATTTCTCAGTGAAATCATATCATTGTAAACTACTGGGGTTTATCCCGAATTGTGAATTAAAATAATCGGGAAATTGCAGTTTTAAAAAGATCCTGAAGAAAACTTCCGCTGTTAAAACAATTAAATAAATACCACGGGATTTTCTGCTCCGCGGCTCCTGAAAAGGGTCAAACCGGGTCGGGGGCCGTGACACAAGGCTCAAGCTTCTACTCAAAGATCGATTTGCGATCAGTATATCATCAACTAAGGATACAAGAGGAAAGTATCCCGAAGACGGCCTTTAGGACTCGTTATGGACATTACGAGTTCCTAGTTATGCCGTTTGGGCTGACAAACGCACCGGCGGTTTTCATGGACCTAATGAACCGAGTCTGCAAGCCGTACTTGGATAAGTTTGTGATCGTGTTTATTGAGGACATTCGGATCTACTCGAAGACGAAGGACGAGCATGAACAGCACTTAAGAGCTATTCTAGAGCTACTTAAAAAGGAGAAGTTGTACGCTAAGTTCTCGAAGTGCGAGTTCTGGTTACTCGAAGTCCAGTTTCTTGGACATGTGGTTAATGGAAATGGAATCCATGTTGATCCCACAAAGATCGAGGCGATCAAGGACTGGGAAACTCCCAAGACGCCAACCGAGATCCGACAGTTCTTAGGATTGGCTGGTTATTATCGAAGGTTCATTGAGGATTTCTCTAAAATCGCTCAACCTCTGACCGCACTCACGCAGAAAGACAAGAAGTTTGATTGGGGTGATAAGCAAGAAGAAGCGTTTCAGTTGTTGAAAAACAAACTTTGTGACGCACCGATCTTATCGCTACCCGAAGGAACGGACGACTTCGTGGTATATTGTGATGCCTCGCGTCAAGGTTTAGGTTGCGTGCTGATGCAGTGCCAGAAGGTCATAGCATATGCGTCACGCCAGTTAAAGGTTCACGAGAAAAATTATACCACGCATGACTTGGAGTTAGGCGCAGTGGTATTTGCATTGAAGATCTAGCGACATTATTTGTATGGTACGAGATGTACAATTTTCACTGATCACAAGAGCTTACAGCACATATTTAATCAGAAAGAGCTTAACATGAGGCAAAGGCGCTGGGTAGAACTATTGAACGACTACGATTGTGAAATCAAGTATCATCCAGGGAAGGCAAATGTGGTCGCCGACGCCCTAAGTCGAAAGGAAAGGATCAAGCCCATAAGGGTTAGGGCTTGGGAGATGATTGTCCAGCAGACCTCCCTTTGCGCATTCGTGCCACGCAGAGAGAAGCCTTGAAAGAAAGGAATATTGAGGATGAGTATCTCCGTGGGATGGAGAAACAGTTGGTACCAAACGAGGAACGAACTTTGTGCTTTATGAAACGGATTTGGGTTCCTCTTTTTGGTGGATTGAGAAAGGTTGTTTTTGATGAAGCTCACAAATCTCGGTACTCGATTCATCCAGGAGCGGATAAGATGTACCAGGATCTTAAGGATTTCTATTGATGGCCAAGGATGAAAGGCGATGTGCAGTATATGTTAGTAAATGTTTAACTTACGCCAAGGTTAAGGCCGAGTACCAGAAGCCTTCAAGTCTTCTGTAGCAACCTAAAATACCCAAATGGAAATGGGAACAGAATTCCATGGACTTCATAACGAAATTGCCAAAGACGCCTAAGGGTCATGATACTATTTGGGTAATAGTAGACCGTCTGACAAAGTCCGCACACTTCTTGCCAATCAAAGAGAAAGACAACACAAGTAAGCTAGCTGAGATATACATGAGAGAGATTGTTGCACGACATGGAGTGCCTCTCTCAATTATCTCTGATAGAGATAGGAGATTCGTGTCAAGGATTTGGCAATCCTTTCAAGAAGCATTTGGTTCTCAGTTAAATCTGAGTACAACGTTTCACCCGCAGACTGATGGCCAAAGTGAGAGAATTATTCAGACATTGGAAGATATGCTGAGAGCATGTGTAATGGACCTAGGTGGTAGCTGGGATAATCACTTACCATTGGTCGAATTTTCGTACAACAACAGCTACCACACAAGTATTGGAGCCGCGCCATTTGAAGCTCTTTATGGACGTAAGTGCCGATCACCGCTATGCTGGGCTGATGCGGGTGATAGACAGCTTGTTGGTCCCGAAATAGTCCAAGAGACAACAGACAAGATCTTTCAAATTCGAATGCGCATCGAGGCGGCTCGCGACAGACAGAAAGCCTATGCAAACCAAAGGAGGAAACCTTTAGAGTTTCAAGTTGGGGATATGGTTTTGTTGAAAGTTTCACCCTGGAAGGGTGTGGCACGCTTTGGGAAGCGTGGGAAGCTGAATCCACGTTACATTGGCCCATTCAGAATCCTGCAAAGGATTGGGCTTGTGGCATACAAGTTGGACCTACCTGCTGAACTTAATTGTGTTCATGATACATTTCATGTATCAAATTTGAAAAAGAGTCCAACACAAGAGACAATAATCATTCCTGCTGACGAAGTTCATATCGACGACACGCTCCACTTTACCGAAGAACCCGTCGAGGTTACGGATTGGAAAGTTAACAAAACACGCAGGAGTAGTGTCAAGCTCATCAAACTTCGATGGAATGCAAGACATGGGCCAGAATTCACGTGGGAACGTGAGGATCGTATGAAGGAGAAATACCCCCATTAATTTCCCAAGACCCCTGCAACTAGAAGCAGAGCCTAAAATTTCGGGACGAAATTTCTCTAACGGGGGGAGAATGTGACAACCCTCACTTTTACAGGTATCCGTACAGATAATTAATTCTTAATTTGTGCTTAATGACTGTGCTTGATTACAACTGTGAATTAACTGCTTTCTGTTTTCTGAAACATACATACTCATGTATCACATTTTATACTGTCACTGCATTTATTACATACAAACATTAGTGACAAACTTGATGCGCAAGGCACAGTTAGCACAGTGAGCGGATAACCATAAAAACATGCTGACAATGCCAGCACCTAGACAGACAACATTTTTAAGGCCCAGTATGAGCCGGGAATAAAGTATTACACTGGTAGGGAGTGTAGGGAAGTGAGAACCATAAAACTGCGTCACTATGTGATAGTTATAGTGCCCGGAAGTGCCTAAAACATACTTAAAATGCAGAATTCTGCACTATATAACCAAAATTCAGCATTTAACAATGCTAGTAAAGTGCAAAAACTTGGCAAAATAGTCCTAGATATTTTCCAAAGTGTTGGGAATTTAATGTGTCACTAAAAATAATATAAAAGACACTTTAAAGCTTTATTTAGCACTTTAACGGATCAACATCCACCCGAACAACCGAGCTTTACCCGGGACGTAAAAATATTGCCAAACACATTGTTTTTACTTTTCTGAGCCAGTTAGGGTCCCCGAACACCCTAACACACTTTATATTACATAACACACACTAATACACTAACTAAACACTTTAAACTTAACTAGATATGTAACCTTATCATTACAACCCAACCCCATACCCCCCCCCCCTACTCGACGGTCATGGTGTGGGGGACACCCCCACCATTCTTTTGATTATTTTATTTAGTTGTTGTTGGATAATAAGACATATTGTATGATGGTTAAATCTAGAACTTGGTTTATAAATTAACATTAAGGATTATCACCTTCTCACATCAAACACTTGCAAACTCTTCCTCTCCTCTTCTCCTTGTTCGGCCGAGAATCAACCACCCACCATCACCATCACCACCTTCAAGTTTTCATTCATACAATCTACACTCATCCAAAGGTGCAAGAGGTCCAACAAGCAAGCTTGGTGCACTCGGAAGCTCAAGGACCACTCTTGTTTTCTTTTATCCACCACTTTTACGCCTTGTTTCTCCCCTAGCCTTGTGCTAGTAGTAAGTGCTTCAAATCTTCATCTTGTTCTTATTTTTAGTGGTTAATAGATGATAGAATGGTAAAATATGAAGAAACACTAAAGAACATAAACTAATCTTGGAACATAAAGGATAAAGAGTGGATAAAGAGAAGATGTATGGTTAAATCATGTTGATCTTGTGTTGTTATGCTTAATACATGTTGTTTGTTAGTAGAAGTAAGATGGTTCATCATCTAGACTTGCTAGATCATGTTTAAGAACATGAACTAGTAAGATGTAAAGGTTAAAGATATGAAGGATGATGAAACCATCCATACATGAACTTTGAACTTGAATAAATATAAGTTTTCTTGGAAAAATGAGTTGTAAACTTGCAGACCTAAAAATCCATGAGTGGGCTTTCGGAAGAACCAAGTGAAAAATACTACTTTTGTTAAAACCCGGATCTTTTATGAACAAAAATCATTTTTAGTAAATGAACAAGTGTATGAACACTTGTGTAACAAGAAAATTCCACAAAGAAATATTTTTGGATAATATGACTAGAAGTTGTGAAAATACACATTCTTTAAAAATAAAGTTTTTAAGAAACTAATCATATTTTTAAAGATAACAAGACCTACTAAATATGTTAGTAGTATACTACATATTTTTACAAACCTTCAAGTTCACAAGTTTATGGTTCATGTTTATTTTTGGTCAAGTTTGATGATTAAAGATTTGTATATTGTTGGTTGATGATTGTTTGAGTAAATTTTGAAAAGAAAATGATACGCTAGTAAGCGTGGACACCTCCATTTACAGAGGAGACTCTGGCGAAATTTTTCTAGAATTTCAACACTTTGAAATGTTTTTCTAACAAATGTTTACAATTATATTTTTAACTTGGTTTTCAAAATAAACTTCGCCATGATTTTTATTACAAAAATACCAAGTGCCAGAGGTTAATTTTCGTAAATAAAACTTGATAAATATATATTTAGAATATATATTTTATAATAAGACGCTTCTGTGATTATTGGATTATTTGTGAACTAGATATATATTATTTTTAGGGTAAAAATAATATAACTTGGAAATATTATGAAATTTCAACTCCAAAATAATACCAACACTCTCACAAATAAATATTTAAGTCACACCGGTATTGTTATTACACGCGAACTTTAAAATGTAACTTATGTAGTATTTCTGAAAAATACTCTTATATGTATATTTTGATAAAGTATTATTTTGGAAAATGTATGAAGTAAACATAATATTTTTGGGAAAAATATATATATTTTGGAATTTAAAACCATTTAGACTAGTGATTAAAATATATTTTTCAAGTGAGACTTAAAAATATATTTTCGGAATTATAACGTGTACATGTATAAAAACCCCCCATCCTTGGGAAGGAAATATAAAATAAATAAGAATTGTGAATACGGAATAGTTACCTAACTATTTCTCTAAAAATGTTAAACCCTAAGCCAAGGCACGGCCATCCGTCTAATAGGCATTAGTACGTGTAGGTCGTCACGCAGCAGGTTAAGTTGGAGACTTACGTTTCGGGATACGCACTTCTGTGAGTTCATGTCCCCCTTTTCTCTTTACTGTTTTCAGTTTTATACTTCGGGGGTGAAATACATGCGACAATTATTACAGACTTTTATATACATGGTATGGTTAGCTTAAGGAGGGTTTACTACTTAGATCATGTGAGTGGGTAGGTGGTACTTGGGGCCATTAATCCTCGTTGTAGGACCGATGGTCATGGGTGATAGATCTATTTGGGTGTATCGAGCCCAACTCCTGAGTCCACTAAGCGGACCATGGGGTGACTTTGAGCCCGACGCACAAATTTGCTAGGTTTGAGTCTTCCTGCATCACTTCACACATATCATTGGCTTTGCAACCCAATGGTGATCTCTTTTTCCTTAATTGCTACATACCAGGGATTTTTCATACATACAGACATACTACAAAGGTTTATACATACTCACTTTTACATGAACTCGCTCAACTTTTTGTTGATTTTTCAAATTACATGTATTTAAGGAAACTAGGGGATCTGGCAAGGTATGCACTCTCATCAAGCTGCGTAGGAATAATGATGTCATCCGAGTTTAGGAAATGTGACCTTTGCCTGGACGGGTTACAAGTCTTAAACTGTGTTTTTATTCATGTCCTTTGGTTGTGTCCTGTGAACACATTTTAAATTATGTCATTCGTAATCTGTTTTAAGTGTCGACTTTTAAACAATGTTGTCTTGGTAACTTTTAAAACTTGTTGAATGGGTGAACATCATATGTTTTATTTCATATAACATGGTTATGATATTTGCTATGGTATTAAGAAGTCACACCAATTAAACCCACGCTTCCGCAAAAGCCAGGGTGTGACATAAGCAAAATAGTATAATTCAAACACCAGTTTAGAAAATCAAGCATGTTCAGCGGAAGCATAATTGTTTGTTCAATAAGTTTAATGAAAGTGTTCAAAACAATGCAACATCAAGGAGCATTCCAATTGCCACGACCCATGACCACTCCAGCTTCCTAGACAGCAAGTCCCATGACAGTGTACCTAAGGGCCTGCAAGCATGTAGAAAAGTGTATCACTGAAAGTTTGCGAGTTCACAGTTTGTTTAACCGTTTGTGTCACGGCCCCCGACCCGGTTTGACCCGTTTCAGGAGCCGCGGGACAGAAATCCCGTGGTATTTATTTAATTGAGTTTAACAACGGAAGTTTAACATCAGGATCGTTTAAAGCTAAATTTTCCCGATTTATTTTATTTCACAATTCGGGATAAAACCCCGATAATTTACAATATTATGTTTTTACTATGAAATCGTGATATTACAAAATTTATTTCTTTATTTTATAATGAGCCACGATCTTAAGCTTGAAATGCTCCTCAGCACTTTTCCTGAATTACAACAGATCACCTGAAACATGTTTGAAAAAGGTTTTGTCAGCGGAAAATACTGAGTGAATCATTCTATTTACTAAAATGACACATTTGTTATAATTTACAGTATTAAGAGCGATTACAATGTTTCTATTATCAAACCAACTACCCACGGTATTTGTCACTCGACCGAATCTGTGACTATGGTCATATCCCCCAATTGGCTGCCCCAATGGTGACGATTATCAAGTAATGTATACAAAACCCCACATACCGGCTGTAACTTGGTGATTACAAAGACTTAATCCCCGTAATTATAACTTTTGAAAATAACATGATTTTGTAAATAGATTTGATAAAAAGAGAGAATGACTCACATTGCTGATTTAATACGGACAGAGTCTAGTCTATGAATTAGCCTGATTAACCTAATTTAGATAACAATGCACACAAAACTGGGTTAGTAATCAATACAGCATTTACGATAACTCACGAGATCAACCATCACAACGAATGACAAAGTGCTATGCTTAACATCTGTCGAATTAACGACTAATGACAAAGCATCACCCTAATGTGGGCAGCACTTAAACACCCGTTGAGTACATTGATCGATCGGAAAATGAATCGTAGCAGCGATCGTGCTAATACCCTGTTTTGCGGCGTCGATTTGTAGACTGTATGTGTTTTTGTAGTATTTCGAATGTAACTCGCAGTGTATAAGGAATTTTTACGTCGTTTTTCTTTCTGAATTCAAGTCCCACTGTCCACTATTTATAGGTAAAATTTGACCCTGAGGCGGCCCGCGTGAGAATTAAGCTTAACCTGAGGCGGGCCGCGTGAGACCTATTTTTAGGCATAGGGTTGCCACGGTTGGGACTAGCCTTGCTGACTTGACAGTTTTCGAAAATTCCTTGCTGCCAACGTTTTAAGTGGATAATCGTCCATAGGGTTTAACCCCCCTGAGTTTTAGGGGCCCTAATCCTGATTCTGAAAATTCTGAAAATTTTAGGGTTTGTTCAGAATCACTTGGGTGTCTCAATTAGGGTTTCCTTTTGGACTAATTAATTTAATAATTATGACTTTTGATGAGAGTTGTTACATTCTCCCCACCTTAATAAAAATCTCGTCCTCGAGATTTATTGGAATAATTGAGGATACTTTCTCTTCATTTCTGATTCTAGCTCCCAAGTGTATTCAGGTCCTCTCCTTGAATCCCACTTTACTTTAACTAGCACTAGTCGTTTGTGCTTGAGAAACTTCACTTTTCTGTCTTCTATCTGAAGAGGTTTCTCCACAAATTTTAACTTTTCGTTTACCTCTATGTCTTGAAGAGGTACTACCAGAGATTCATCTGCTAAACATTTCTTGAGATTGGATACATGAAATACATCATGTACTCCAGCTAATTCTTCTGGTAGTTGTAAACGATAAGCTACTGGTCCTATACGTTGAATCACTGGAAATGGTCCTACGTATCTTGGACTTAGCTTTCCTTTCTTACCGAATCTAACAACTCCTTTCCAAGGAGAAACTTTCCACGGTACTCTGTCTCCAACTTGGAATTCTAACGGCTTGCTTCTATTGTCTGCATAACTTTTCTGGCGATCTCGAGCCGTCTTTAGCCTTTCTTTGATTTGAGTAATTTTATCAGTTGTTTCTTGCACAATCTCCGGACCTGACAATTGACTTTCTCCTATTTCTGCCCAACAAACTGGAGTTCTGCACTTTCTTCCATATAGTGCTTCAAATGGAGCAGTTTCAATGCTTGAGTGATAACTATTGTTATAGAAGAATTCAATCAATGGTAAGTGATCGTCCCAATTTCCACCAAAATCTATCACACATGCTCGGAGCATGTCTTCTAGAGTTTGGATCGTTCTTTCACTTTGCCCATCTGTTTGAGGATGATATGCAGTGCTCAAATTTAGTCGAGTTCCCATAGCTTGCTGGAAACTTTTCCAGAAATGGGAAGTAAAACGACTATCTCTATCCGAAACAATGGAGAGTAGAACTCCATGTAAGGATACAACTTCATCTACATACAATTTAGCCAGTCTTTCCATGCTAAAGGTTTCTTTCATTGGTAAAAAGTGAGCTGATTTGGTTAATCGATCCACAATTACCCAAATCGCATCATTACCTTTTCTGGTTTTGGGTAACTTAGTAACAAAATCCATTGTTATAAGTTCTCATTTCCATACTGGCATTTCTAATTGTTGTAGTAGACCTGAAGGTTTCTGATGTTCTGCTTTAACTTGTGAACAAGTGAGACATTTAGAAACATATCTTGCTATGTCCTTTTTCATTCCTATCCACCAAAAATTCTTTCTTAAATCTTGGTACATTTTATTGTTTCCTGGATGTATAGTGTACCTAGATTTATGAGCTTCTTCTAAAATCTTAGGTCTTAAGTCTCCCTGCTTAGGTACCCAAATTCTTCTTTTGTGGAATCTCCAAATTCCATCTGCTCCTTGCTCTAATTCTTTGATTCGTCCTTTCATTCCTTCAGCAACGTCTTCTATTGCTGTCTTTTGAACATATTTTAATTGCTCCATTAAATCTATTTGTAGATTTAATCTGAGAGCACGAACCCGTCGTTGTTTCTCATAATACTTACGACTTAAGGCATCAGCAACTACATTTGCCTTTCCTTCGTGATACTGAATATCACAGTCGTAGTCGCTTAAGATTTCCATCCATCTCCTTTGCCTCATGTTTAACTCTTTTTGCCCAAATATATATCTTAAACTTTTGTGGTCTGTGTAGACAGTAAATTTACTTCCATACAGATAATGTCTCCAAATCTTAAGGGCAAAAATTACGGCTCCTAATTCTAAATCATGAGTCGTATAATTCTCTTCGTGCTTTTTCAATTGCCTTGATGCGTACGCAATTACCTTCTTGCGTTGCATAAGCACACATCCAAATCCTAATTTTGAAGCATCACAATATACTTCAAAATCTTCAGTTCCTTCTGGTAAGGCTAAGATTGGAGCATTTGTTTATTTCTGTTTCAAAATCCTAAAGGCTTTTTCCTATTTAGGTCCCCATTCAAACTTAGTAGCTTTACAGGTTAGCTTAGTTAATGGTACAGCTATCTTGGAAAAATCCTTAATAAACCGTCTATAATACCCAGCTAAACCTATAAAACTTCTAATTTCCATTGCTGTTTGTGGAACCTTCCATTTGGTAATTGCCTCTATCTTAGCAGGATCTACGTGAATACCTTCGTGATTCACCATATGTCCTAAGAATTGCACTTCCTTTAGCCAAAATTCGCATTTCGAGAATTTGGCGTACAACTTTTCTTTTCTTAACAAAGTTAAGAGTGCATGCAAGTGCTGACAATGTTCGTCCTGACTTTTGGAATAAATAAGTATATCGTCTATGAAGACAATTACAAATTTATCCAAGTACGGTTTACAGATCCTATTCATCATGTCCATGAATGCAGCAGGTGCATTCGTTAACCCAAAGTGCATGACTGTAAACTCGTAATGACCATACCTAGTTCTGAAAGCAGTTTTAGGTATGTCTTCTTCTTGTACCTTCAATTGATGATATCCAGAGCGTAAATCTATCTTAGAAAAATATCTAGCTCCTTGAAGTTGATCAAAAAGATCATCAATCCTAGGTAATGGATATCGATTTTTAATTGTAACCTTATTCAATTCTCTATAATCGATACACATTCTCATTGAACCATCCTTTTTCTTTACAAACAACACTGGCGCTCCCCAAATATAGCGAGAAATGAGTACCGGTTCTGGCGAAGCCAGTGTTGGTACCACTCTAGCATATTCAAAGAATGTCGAGGTATAACCGCGACAATCTACACCCATCATCCGATGATTTAGAAACTTATTCGTCATCTGTTCCTTTTCATACTCGGGACAGAATTTTCTTTCCACCAAACCCTTAAATTCTTCTCAAGTCATAGCATAAGCTATTACTCTTCCTTTTGATTGTAACACAGTGTTCCACCATTCGAGTGCTCCTTCTTTGAAGAGATTTGATGCGTACATGACCTGATCACCTTTACCACATTTACTTATTGAAATGACTGCTTCGGTTTTCTCTAACCAACGCAGTGATGCAGTTGCTCCTTCATTGCCTGCAAATTCAGTGGGTTTACAAGCAAGAAATTCTTTGAAAGTGCAACCAGGCATTGCAGTTTTCATTTTCTTGGGTAATGGAGCTTGATGTGGTTCCCTATTATGATTAACATGATTATTTCCTCCGTTTACACTATTACTGAAGTTATCTTCAGTAATCTGTTTACTAGGGACAATTTGTTGCGGTTCGATTGGATTCTTTATAGCAGCAACGAATGCTGGAATAGCATTGGCTATCCCTTGAGCAACAATGTTTTCGATATCTTGCCGAGTCATATATTGATCTCTTGAATGTGGCTCAGACTGAGTAACTTCATTTATAGGTTCATTACCACTGTTTGCCATCTGATAATATATATATAAATTTTATTAGTATCTGCTAAATAACAATTATATACAAACAATCAGAAATTTTACAATACAAGTATAGTCAAAACAATCGATTTCTCGATTTCATTTTATATCTAGTATAGTATGCATCATTACTCGCCAATATCTTACAGAGTTTTATTCGTTATTTACAGACTAACTTTACTATTACTATTATACAAACACCACCATCCTACTATCTCTCGTCACTTGCCGTTCTAAAAACGCAGTTCCCTCTTATCGTACTTCCAGGCAATTTGTCCCCCTATTTCCCTGATTCTAGTTCCAGCATCAAACAACTCTTCACCAAAGTGGCGAAGTTCAGCCATGTTTTCATTACTCATGGGTGGATTAGGTAGGGGTTCTGGATCGAATTGTGGAAGAAAGGAATAAGGATCGTTGACAATATTTTGAAATTGCCAATCGTTCGTCCACCATTCATCCATTCCTATGGGTTGGGAGTGGACTATTGGGTCTGGAATTGCTGGTTCCCAATTCATAGGGAGTTGGTTTTCAAGTGGATAATTAAAAATATTATTATTATTATTGACAGGCTGAATAGTTTCACAGCTTGCCAATAGGAAATCTATCTCATCTTGAAAGGTCCTTCCCTGGTTTTGATTGGAGCTCTCTCCGATTTCTATCTGAGTTGGTCTAGAGCCTTGCCCAACTTCCATTACTATTTCTTTAGTACCTTCCTCCACCTGTATTCCTATCTCCTTAACCTCTTCCTTGTCTTCAGTTTCCATTTCCTGCTGTTTAGAACTCTCTCCGGTTATAATTTCTTTTCCCTTTTTCAAAGGATTGTTTATTTTGGGAAGTTTTGTAGCTGACTTTTTCTTACGTATACGACTCCCCCAAACGTATTTCCTTCTTTTCTTGGGTTTTGGCTTTTTCAAGGGTGGAGCACTGAATTCTACAGGTTGTTCTATATCAGGAAAGTATCCAGTAAATTCTTTGGAAACTTCGATATTCACCAGGTAAAGATTAAGGTTCTGAAAGGCTTCAGATATCCCACTCATGCTGATGTAGCATATATGCAAAATGCATAAAATACTAAGTTAAAATTCATAAATAACCTTTTAATTTATTACATACTGTGTACTAATTTATTACAAAGATAACTGAAAAACACACTTAGGGTTTCAAATTTTTATTTATTGCACAGGGCTTCTAGATTATAAGGGTAAGGTGCTAAAACTTTAAAATATTTAAAGATTTATATTTTCTGCTACTGTGGCTAGCATATATAAATTTGCCCATTTCTCATCTAGCTTATCTTCCCAAGGTGAATTATCAATTAATTCCTGGGTTTCCCGTTTAATCTTCTTTTCTCGGATTTTCTCTTTACTTTTCTTAATAATCATCTCCCTCCTTCTAGGAGAAAGTGATTCCTCGTATTGTGCCTTTCGCACAAATATTCCTTCTTCAGGAATTTCAACCTGATTCGAGGATTTGGTTCGGGATGAACTTCCCTTCTCATTGGATGATCTATCTAATTTAAGATAGATGCTTGACAGCTTTTGCTTACCCATACTGTAACTAACAAATAACCAGTTAATAATAAACATAATCACATAATAGTAATCAGGAGAAATTAAGTATTTCTAAATACTTAATTAGCTTAACCCAGTGGCTCTGATACCACCTTTTTCTGTCACGGCCCCCGACCCGGTTTGACCCGTTTCAGGAGCCGCGGGACAGAAATCCCGTGGTATTTATTTAATTGAGTTTAACAGCGGAAGTTTAACATCAGGATCGTTTAAAGCTAAATTTTCCCGATTTATTTTATTTCACAATTCGGGATAAAACCCCGATAATTTACAATATTATGTTTTTACTATGAAATCGTGATATTACAAAATTTATTTCTTTATTTTATAATGAGCCACGATCTTAAGCTTGAAATGCTCCTCAGCACTTTTCCTGAATTACAACAGATCACCTGAAACATGTTTGAAAAAGGTTTTGTCAGCGGAAAATACTGAGTGAATCATTCTATTTACTAAAATGACACATTTGTTATAATTTACAGTATTAAGAGCGATTACAATGTTTCTATTATCAAACCAACTACCCACGGTATTTGTCACTCGACCGAATCTGTGACTATGGTCATATCCCCCAATTGGCTGCCCCAATGGTGACGATTATCAAGTAATGTATACAAAACCCCACATACCGGCTGTAACTTGGTGATTACAAAGACTTAATCCCCGTAATTATAACTTTTGAAAATAACATGATTTTGTAAATAGATTTGATAAAAAGAGAGAATGACTCACATTGCTGATTTAATACGGACAGAGTCTAGTCTATGAATTAGCCTGATTAACCTAATTTAGATAACAATGCACACAAAACTGGGTTAGTAATCAATACAGCATTTACGATAACTCACGAGATCAACCATCACAACGAATGACAAAGAGCTATGCTTAACATCTGTCGAATTAACGGCTAATGACAAAGCATCACCCTAATGTGGGCAGCACTTAAACACCCGTTGAGTACATTGATCGATCGGAAAATGAATCGTAGCAGCGATCGTGCTAATACCCTGTTTTGCGGCGTCGATTTGTAGACTGTGTGTGTTTTTGTAGTATTTCGAATGTAACTCGCAGTGTATAAGGAATTTTTACGTCGTTTTTCTTTCTGAATTCAAGTCCCACTGTCCACTATTTATAGGTAAAATTTGACCCTGAGGCGGCCCGCGTGAGAATTAAGCTTAACCTGAGGCGGGCCGCGTGAGACCTATTTTTAGGCATAGGGTTGCCACGGTTGGGACTAGCCTTGCTGACTTGACAGTTTTCGAAAATTCCTTGCTGCCAACGTTTTAAGTGGATAATCGTCCATAGGGTTTAACCCCCCCCCCCCCCCTGAGTTTTAGGGGCCCTAATCCTGATTCTGAAAATTCTGAAAATTTTAGGGTTTGTTCAGAATCACTTGGGTGTCTCAATTAGGGTTTCCTTTTGGACTAATTAATTTAATAATTATGACTTTTGATGAGAGTTGTTACAGTTTGTTACCAAGTATTGACTTATGTTATGTTGATAATAACTCGATACCGCAGACGGCTCCTTTTTATCGTTCTCCAATGCTCTATCAAACATTGGTCATGATTTTAAAGTTACTAGTTCACGCCCATCCTATCCAGGTACGTCGTGAGGGTGCCAAACCTAATAGCGCTATCAACTAATAACCCCGTTTCCCTACAAGCAACTAGTTCGGTAGTATGATGGGACTTAAGTGATAGAAAGTGAGTGTATTATCCAACATCAACATTTACTGAAAACCGCCTCATATCCCCTACAAGGATATGGGTTTGTGAAATTCTGTTTGTTACTGAAAACCGCCTCATATCCCCTGCAAGGAGATGGGTTTGTGAAAATATGTTTTGTTTGTTTGCATGTTTGATTGTCCCCACCGGACGCATGCTTGTATTGAGAGGAGTGAACTCACCTTAGTTTTGCTCGGTATGTTAAGTTACCCGTTCCAAGTTAGTCAACCAAACCCTACCATGGTTACCAATGAAATCAGTTTCCTAATCAATTAAGTCACATATATTCATAGTTTGCATTCATAGCAAAGATCACCGTATATCACATAGCAATTATTCAACCTCATACAAGTCATAAACTATTTGAGACCTTACTGTTTAAAAGGTTCTGTTTGTTTTTTCACTTGCAGCATCTCCACGAAGAACCAGTTCTTTGTGGGATGTGCTCACGCGAAAGATCCTCTCGACGAAGAACAGTACTTCGTCTAGAAGTGTTGCGACGAAGAACCTATGTTGTTCGTCAAAGGGCCAGCCGACGAAGGATCAGGTCCTTCGTCAACGTGGATTCTTCGTGAGGGGTCTTTCATCGCTGCACATCAACATATCATCCTGATTTCCTTAACTTCATGGTTAATCATCTTTCATTCCATGTTTTCAATTAATCAACAATTAACAACACACACCCATCCTCATTCGATTAAACAGTTACACATTTTGAAGTTCATGCACTTAACAGTTTCATCAAAATCTATATCACATTAAGCAACCTAAAGGTTTCAATAATCAATCATCACGTCACTCGTCACATAATTAACCAACTAATCCAAGAATCATTATTCACATCCGAATTCTCGTGTAACCAATCTGGACATCTCTATCTCTGTGAATTATACACATTCCAGTTTTCATGATATCCTAGATCACCGATTTGCAATATTAAGACTTCCAATTCGAATCTAATAAGCTTTCTAACACAGCATTTACCAAGTTCTTATTATCATGCCAAACCCTAGTTGATCAAGTTATTCCCTATATGTATTCAAAACAAGTTTAATCATGCTCCCTGCTAACTCTAGATTGATGGCATCATCATCGCATTCACATAATCAATCAATCACTAACACATAGATATACATACACGAACCAATTAGGATAATACACTTACCCGACTAAGAGATGCGGGTGTATGCGCTGCGAACCGAGAAAGAGAGGGAGAGCTCCGAGAAGTAATTGCCGTCGATCCAAGGGAAAGAATGGGGTGCTAGGGTTTGCAACCTCCAATTATGATTATAATATTATAAAAACCGTAGACAGGGTCATATGTAAACACTTGGGTGAGCCGGGCCTGGATTGGTTCCGTTTTGGGCTCGAGAATTCTTGGGCCGAGACCATTCCTGGCGAAGAACCCTCTTTGACGAAGAACTATACTTCGTCAAAAGTGATGATGATGAAGAACCTTCTTCGTCAAGAAGTGGAGTTGACAAAGAAGCCTAGTTATTCGTCAAAAGACAGTCAACGAAGAATCAGGTTCTTCGTCGACTTGAGTGTGGTGTGCGGTCCAAAGTTATGAAGCATGAACGTGCTATGTCTAAACATTCAACAACACCTAAGTTTTCATTTCAACCAAACATAACATTACTTTATTCATTCATATATCGTGCACATGTTACAACGTAAAACGAATTGTGAAAGCTGGATTGTGAAACAAGTGATGCGAATTCTTGGGTTTTCACAGGTTGGGGTGTGACACCCTAGAATCTTCACTTTTCTGCAGACACACTAACATGCTCCTTACGCGAATTCTGTTGATGCGGGTGTGTCGCCGACGGCCCTGGGGCGTTGCTGATGCCACTTGTAGGGTGCCATTTCCTATTTTGCTTATCTCACGTCCCTAGTTGATCACGTTTGTTCCTGATGCCCCGTATAGCTCCCGGATAGCTCCTTAAACTCTGTTAGATCTGCAAAAGCACAATTCTAATCAAAAGTAGGCCATTCGAAACTAAACGTTATGTAAAAACATTAACTTAAACACAATAAGACACCGGTTTCTAACCATGTATCAGTCAGTCTAGCTTTCCGTCTGTCGATCTTGTTTGCTCCCATTTTTAGAAAAATCCCACTCAAAGTTTCCCGTTGTGGCACGACCGTGCCAAGCCATGGCACGACCGTTCTTATCGATGATTCACCGGCAATGGTTACTGTGATCTCGGGAATAGGTTGATCAGGAAGTGGTTTGGCTGAGGCACGATCGTGCTTGGGGATGGCACGATCGTGCGAGCCGGCGATTCTCCGGATTTGGCTCGTGCGTGTGCTATTGATGGATCATGCTAGCGAGAGTGCTGATGTTGGTTGACCTGGCACAGTCGTGCTAGGGGTTGGCACGATCGTGCTATATCTAGTAGTTTGCTGGAATGTTCCGTTTTGGCTCCAAAAGCCTCCATTTCAACACTGGGCCGAAGCCCGAACCTGTATTTTCACAAACAACTCAAATGAATACCAAAATCAATGAAAATACAAAGAGTTCTCGCATAAACGGGGATAAATTTGACGTTTAAAGATGTATAAATTCTTATACAACAGCGAGTAAATCTAAATATTTAAATAAAACTGTTTTTGTTTATTTATTTTAAGAATAAAAATGACGATGTAAAATTGCGGTAAATATAATGAATTCTGTATATATGAAACTCAAGCCCACCAACGAGCGAATCTAAATGTGGTGGCAATACTATACTATAACCCATAGTCGTGGTGAATCTAGTCGGCCAATGGATCCATCTGAATAATGGTTA